>JAYEVD010000236.1:0-215563 GCA_036346405.1 Phyllostachys edulis | reverse complement strand
CTTGGATATATTTTCAGATTTTACGGAATTTTCCTAGTTCATTTGCTATTTTCTTTTGCTTATTTGAATTTCTGGTATTTTATTAAAAAATAAAAAGTATTTAAAATCTCAGGAATTTGGTCTCGGCGGAATCCTTTCCTCGGCTTGATCCTATTCATCTCGACCCTTTCTCGCGACTCGCTTGGTCCAGCGGCATGGCTATTGACCAGCCGTCTTGTAGCGCCCGTTTCTTTGTTCGCTACCGGTGGGTCCCGCCTCAGCGTCGTCTCCGTATCGTCTTAAGTCTCTCGCAGACCGACCATGTCATTCATGGTTTCCTTGAAGCAAATCCAGAGCAATGCACACGATCGACATAAATCCCATGCCAATCTCGTCTTTTAAATCACGGAGCTCTTAGCATCTGTTTGGAACCTTATCACCTCTGAGATACGTTATCTCAACCTCTTGAATTTCCTTATCCCCTTTGCGGCTCTGAGTTGAACTACTGCTTGTAATATCTCCATCGAGCCGTCCGCTATAAAAGGGAACGCCAGGGCCTTCGAGCCTCGTCGTCGGCGCCACCGTTCCTCTCCTAAAAAGCTCACTTGCTTACAATTTGGAGTTTTAGGGTTTTTATGCCGCAACTCTAATCTTTGAATTCATGCCTTGCCGATGGCGCTCGCTCGAGGACTACGTCATTGTCTTCGCCATCGCGGGAGCGACCTCAAGCACTCATCCGCAACATCGAGCCGTCCACAGGGCTTCGTTGCGGACAATAGCCATCTCCGTCCTCACTCACGTGCCGACACAACCACCGCGTCGTTCTCCCAGTGCCAGCGGCACACCATCCAGTCTGCAATAGCCTCCTCTACCAGCGTGCCCATCCGCTACCACCGGCCCAGCCACTGTGGCAGCATTCTTGCGGATAGGCAAAGACCTCATGGCGTTGATGTCCCTTGTAGATGTGGGCTTGAGTCGCCGAGCCATCTCGCGCCACATACATGCCCGCGTCTTTGTTTTGCTTGCGTGGCATCCCATCGGCCTACTATCGGTAGCCACATGGGACACAAACACCCAAAACCGAGCCAACCTCCTTGAACGGGACCATGGTGCGCCTTGTCTATGATGATGGGTCCCATCGTCGAGGTTTTCTTTTCCTTTTTCTTTTCTTTCGGCGGAAAATCCTCGTGACGTCGGCCGACGTCATTATTCGATTACTGTTAAAGAATAATCGAGATAATCCAAAATTAGGGTTTCTTGTAGATTTAATCTTCAAAGCCCATATCTTTTGCATCTAAACTCGATTGAGCCCATTCAAATTTCTAAATTCATCTAAATTCAAGATCTACCTATTTGAGATTTTTATTTAATTTTTGGAGTTTGTTTTGCCTCTGTTTTATTTATTTTTGTTTGTTTGTTTAGTTTTGCAGTAGGCGTTGATACTTGGGAGGTTTTGAAGAGCAAGGAGCATCTCAAAAGCAAGATCAGATTATTAGACCTATTCCAAGGCAAGTTATACCTTTGATCATGTTGAACCTAGTTTTCTAAAATTACTTTGATTCAAATTATTGCATTTACTTTAATTATTTAATTCAATGCTTTTGGATTAGTTAATGTCCAATTTGTTATGACCTCCTTGTCTAATTGTATGCCATAATATTTTGTCACCCTAGTTTGGTTTATTTAGTTGGTGCTAGTGTACTACCAGCATGGGTTGGTTAGATGCGATTAGTTTGCTTAGCCATGCTACGAGTCATCATCCCATGTAGATTGCAATTATAAAACATGACTAAGTGACTATGGAACTATGTGATAGAATGCGTGTGCGCTATGTGCTATTACTCGTTGATGGCATATGTTGCACTAACCAACGGGTGGGGAAAGGATTTGAAGCGGAGGCAAGTGGGTATGTGATATTTTAGTGGAGTTATGTGCGTGGGCTTAATAACTTGTGTGCATAAAGGATTTGTAGTTTATTTGGAAGTCTTGCCTTGGTCAATTAAGGACTTAACTTTGTGCGCCATTGAACAAGAGCCTCTCGTACAACCACATACTGGTATGGGGCCGGCCTAACTTAGTAAGTTATGGAGTCTTGGCATTGATTACTTTCGGTAGTAGGTTAGGTTGTGTGCATGGGTGGAGGTGTGCTACAGGGTAGTCACATCATGATTCGGATTCGTGTCCACAATCCCAACGGTGTGTGTGGGATGACTTCCTATGTGGAGTTGTCGATGGTTTGTAAGCCTGCACCAGGAGTGTTAATGTTAAAATAAAGTTTAAAGGCTTGTTTTATTACGGCTAGTGCTAGCTACACTAGTTGTATCGTGTGGAGTAAAGTGTACAAACTCTGCAGTGTTAATCAATCTATTCAAATAGTCGCGTCATGATCATGGACATGCTTCGGTGATTTCACACAAGGGTAGATTTTCATAAAACCTTGGGAAGAAGCTGTGTGACTTAAGTCATATGGCTATGTGAATAACTTGTTTAGGCTATGTGTCTTTGTGAAATAAAAGCATCAAATTATTATTGTCTATTTGTTTTGAATTATGCTTTCAATTTATTACTTGTATTTAAATTGCAAATCTTGCATTTCTACAAAAGAACCACAAGCCCTTCCTTTGGAATAAGCACGTATCTATAATTGCATTTACTGTGGTATGACTTGCGAGTCACGGTGTACTACTCATGCTTGTTGTAAACCTTACCTTGAAGAGGAAGAGTCTTCGCTTGCTTTTGAGAGGAGTACATCGAAGGTGCTTGATCGTAGGGTCTTGATCGATCGAGTTACTGTGGTGAATTGATGGGATTCCGTGAATTTTCTTAGATTCTGCTGCTATTTTATTTCTTTCCTAGCCTGCGTGGCTTAATAATTGTAACTTCGACCATAAGGTCAAAACAACTATTGTTATCAAATTACTCGTTTATGTTATTAATAAACTTGTGTGGATCGATATTCACCTATGTTGACCTTTGTGTGCACTAAGCGTGATCTGGACTAGTGCATTATACGGAGAGAAGTCGAATTGCATATTTTGGGTCTCGACATAAGGTTAGGACTAGATGATGTAAAAAGCTATGTCGCGAGCTCTAGGCTTACACCTCACGGTAGGTGACGGTGATATAGAAATTCTAGGCTAGCTGGAATATTAGCGTACTATAGGTAAAGTTGTACACCTCTGCTTGAGTTTAAATCTATTTAAATAGCCGCGCTCATGGTCATGAGCATGTTTAGTCTTGTTGGTATGGTGTAGTTTGTTTTTCAAAAGCTGTTTTGTCACAAAACATGGGTAATGACTTGGGGTTTTATTTTATTGAGTTAACTGCCATATCTATGGCTGAACATGAAATGTGGCTCACAGCCGAGTAGGGTTGAGAGTTGTTGTTATACTTCTTTTTGTGCTCGTAACCAAGAAGGGTTACAAGATGTTGTTATTATTTGTTTAGTTCTTTACTTACTGTCATGTATATATTTAAATTGCTCTTTCAAATTCCGTTGTAAATTACTACTTATGAATGTTGCAAATAAAAATAGCTTTAAGCAAAATAACTTGTAGATTAAAGCTTCATCCTTTAACAGCCTTGCATTTAATATAATTTTGCAATACACTATAAGTCTTCTTGAGTACACAAGTACTCAATCTTGCTAATGTTGTTGTTTAGAGATCGAAGATGAGCGGCCTTGGATATGACATTCCTTGCACCGAACCCGGAGGGTTAGGTGGCGAATCTACCTAGGCCTTATTCCTTGTCGGTTTGCTGGGGGTTGGATGGATATCTTTGTTGGAATTTTGCTACTCTTACTACTTCTTCATTTGCTATATTTTACTCGATATTTGCTTTGATTTGGCCGATCGACCATTATTGTAATTACTTATGTCGATTAAGTTAAGTACCATTTTTCTTTACTTTTATATGTGTATGTATGGATGTGAATGCCAAATATTGTGAATGTGTGTACTAGCCACTGATCATGAGACTAGTACATTATACACATAGGGTCTTCGAGTATTCCACACCCGGGGGGTTCGACACCATCCATCGACTCATCAAGCCACTGAGGACAGCGATGGCGACAGTTGACACCAAAGTTTGAAGCTGGTACATGTGATAATACATTTGAAGCTGCGAGTGCGAGGTAAAAAAAAACAAGAAGAAAAAATTCAAAGAAAAATAAATAGTGTCAATCAAATTTTGAAACCGTCGACCGAGTGAGGACCGTCACTCTAGGGCATGACTTGGCCTCATCCATGCCCCTGGGGCTGAACTAGCCTAGTTCATGCCCTAGGGACTGAAAAGAATTTAACATGTGGCGCTTAGGGGGGGTAGTCGGCCATTGGGACCCGAGACTTGGCTATGTGTCAGCTGATGACCATAATTGACTCTCCAAGCCACCCGCATCAAAGAAAAGCAAAGCATGTCTGCAGGTACAAGTTCTTAGCAACAGTCCACATTAATCAAAATATACATCATGCTACTCATATGCCTTGACCCAACACTCACAAGACATTTCCAAGACCATTTCCCAAACTTAATTCTGGCCGGCTCTCTGGAAACTTAGGCCGGTCTGACCGCACCTACCATGTCAGGCAGACCTCTAGCGATCAGATCACCATGGTGAGGCTGGTCTGATCGCACCTACCATGTCAGGCAGACCTCTAGCAATCAGATCGCCATGGTGAGGCCGGTCAAACTGGTCAAAGCTCGATAGTAGGAGACCGATCTGACTGCTTGCCATATGCTGGTCAGATCGCCCCTCATTCCAGCACAAGCACCCTCTCTAGAAAATCACTACCCCTCTAAAATCATGGTAACATTGCGGTGGCCGGTCTAACCACCGGCGGCCAGGCATGATCGAGGCGCCATGGCACAGAAACTTACTCAGAGCCAAAGTGCATGGTTGGTCGACCGCTCTGGATTGGTTAGGCCAGGCTACAACACGATAACTTTGAAATTTCCAAAAACTTTCACAAATTCAAATTTCAACTCAACAAAAGTGCCAAGCGATTGTCGATAATGAACAAGGATCCATCCCACATGGTCCTTCAATATCATAAACTAGCTCATGTAATCTGCATAATGCGGAGACATACCATAAAAAATAATCTTGCTAATATACTCCGCACATCCGTTTCCAAAAGAAAGGGTAATATACAATTACGGTTTTTAGGAATATATAGCTCACGATGATTCCTATGAAATTTCTTTTACTGGCGACTTATCTTAATTAAATTTTCTCATAACTATTTTAGTTTCACATGTATATGTTAAGGACCCTTTTAATCTTCTTGACAATTTAGTTGACATTACCCATCCCATTAATTTCTATGAGCAAGACTATGCATACAAATATTTTTATTGCAAAAGATCGCAAATTTAGAATTAATAGCATCTGAGTCCTTGTTTTCCATTTGTGTTGGTATGTGAAGCCTATGTCGGTGCACATTACTTGTGATAAATTGGGAAAAAGGGCACCAATTTTGAACATCTCCATCTAAGGGCATCTCAATAGTGCATTTATTATGGTTTCTTAGCTATGTTATGTCAACAAAATTCTCGTGGAGGAGGGAGGAGAGAGAGCACATGTCGTTTTCTTCTGAAGAGAAGCGTCGTGTCTGTCTGAAACAAGACATGATACATTAATCTACTCTAGTTGACATGTAGGCCCGTTTCAAAGGAAAATTATAAAATATAAATATTGAAGAGTGTGCTAGAGACTATCTATTGATGTATTGTCTTTAAAGATGATGTAGCATATGTTAGAGACAAGGTTATCTCTAACTATTGGAGATGCCTTAATGGATATGCAAGGGATTAATTAGCAACAATTGAGAGATTGTTTGATCTCGTTCATCTGAGAAAAAATTGTTTGAAGTTCCACGTCCTTTGGAGCTCTTAATTTGCACGACTCTATTAAAACCTTTTCTGGAGTCTTTGAAAATAATTCCCGCTATTGTCGATTATCGGGGGGCGATGGGTCCGCGGCTAGGGGTGCAAGCGGTCGGATAGTTTTCGACCGTCCGGGACAAAAAGCATTTGGATTATCTCGGATCGGATTTTCTCGGATAATTTTGAATCGAAAGCAATTCGGATTTTTATCGGAAGCGAGAAGCGAATCGGTAGACATGCTATCCGTGGATACGGATCTGAATCTGGATTATCGAGATAAGGCGAAGTCAGGATATCAGATTTACATTAAAGAAAAGGAGATTTTAATTGATTTCCAAATTTGAGAAAATGCAACAAATCAAATAGCCTTTTAGAAAATAGCAAATAGAGTTAAAAATTCTAGAAAAATCATAGAAATTCCTTGAATTATTTTGAACTTAATAAAATTAATTTCAACTTAAAGTTGGATTTTATTTTTGCACATAAATTATTTTAAATTTCTAAAAAATAGGAAAAACCTTTTAAAATCTAGAAAATTCAAGAAAGTAATTAAAATTTCCTTTTCACTTTAAATCCAATAAAATCCCAGGAACTCAATAAAATTTATTTTGATATTAAAAACTAGGAAATTAAATAATTAACTTTATTTTATTATTTTTTTCTTTTTAACCAATAAAACTCTTTTAAATCTCGGAAAATCCAATAAACTAATAATTTTATTAATTTTATTTTTTAGTAACATACTTTGGGATGTTACAGGTCATTTCTTGATATAGATTAACCATCGGCTGATCAATGTTAGTGTGAACTAAGTTTTATGTATGTGATGAACTAAGTGTGAATCGTGATGACTTGTGACTTTGTGAGTTATGATCTATGAGCTAAATATGGTAAACTAAGTGTTATATTTGTGATGAACTAGTTAATGCAGCTTGCTAGTGTCTATATTATGTGTAGTTCTTGAAAATATGAACAATTCATGAATGTTTGTATCAAATAAACTAGTTATATGTTTTCGTTAATTTATAGCATACAATTTAATTAGGGGTTTTCATGTTCGAAAAATATCCGTGACAGTATTCGTTTAGATTCGAATTCGATATTAGTATTAAATATCCAGAATATGAGTATTCGAAAAAAATATGAAAACAAATATAATGAGTCATTATCGTAAATGTCAGGCACTGTTTTCACCCCTAGTCACGACACTGTCATATTTGCGTTGAACAAAGTGACTCGGTTCTACTACTGCTTCATTTCAGCAACTATACAAGTTACAATGTATACTGAAACGTTCAAACCTGCGGGGATCAGTCACACCCTTCAAACTTTGCTAGCAATGAAGCAACTATACAAGTTACAATGTATACTGAAACGTTCAAACCTGCCGGGATCAGTCACACCCGTCAAACTTTGCCTGCATGCAGTAGGTTCTGATGATTTAAGTCTCCTATACATTTCTCTTTAGTAGTCAAAATATATGATCTATTGACTGCTATTGCCCCCTAGCAAGCACCTGAAAGTGAGAGGAGTCCTCTTGACAGCGCGAGAGGCATTCTTAGCTGTGCCTACTTTCTTAATGAATGTGACGTTGAGAGTGCCAAGTAAGAACCTTCATGACCCCTGTGGCTCTTCGTGAATTTTGTGAGACTGACATAAGGACGGTTTTTATAAAAATAATATTTTTTAAAAAGATAATTACAAAATATATCGTCTCCAAAAAATTACAAAATGTGTTCACATGCGGTCAAAAATTGCAAAAATATATTCTGTCAGCAGGATTCAGTAGCAGCGAGTTTTCTCATGCCTCACTGCCGCCGGTCCAGCCATACAATGTCGCCGATTCAATGGCGATAGGTTCTGTGCAAGTTCAGTGGCGATAGGTTCTGTCGCCCGATTCAAGCTGGCGATATATTCTGTTGCTTATTGAAATGGCAGGGAAAGTCAAACTCTATAAAACCCCAAAATTCGGTATGAGGACTCATTCTTATTGAGAAAAAAAGAAGGGAGAAAGAGTAGGGGAGGAGAAAGCTAGCGAAGCTATTGTCAGTCCGATTGCCTACCTCTCGGGTAATTTTTTATCCGAAGGGATTACATAGTTTTAGATGTGCAGTTACGTAATGTAGTATAGTTTTACATAATACTTTTGATTGGGTAGTATAGTTTTAGATATCACGGTTAATCATTGAAATGTTCTTTATGATGCGGTCGTCAAATATGTCCGACATCGTCAATTTCAAAATTTACTATGGTCAATGGACTATTCGGAGGATCAGGGGATTGATTTGCGTTATTTCAATTGGCGACCAGTGCCTAGCAAGACGAGCAGCATACATAGGTATTGGCTGTGATGTGGTGGTTGTTCCATACATTCCAAGTGGACCGTGATGTATACGATCTGAGATTGAGTTGCCTTTCCCCACGGAGAGGACAACTTAGATATATTGGGAGTTAGTGCGACCGGGACCAAATTCATGGCGATCATATATGCATCGCTGAGGAAGGCGAGGTGGAAATTGGTCATTCTCGTCCAAGCATATGCCAAACCCACTCCTCCGCTTTATGGTGAACAAGAAGGAGGTCCAGAAATTTGAAGAGGAAGTCGAGGGCTGCCCACCCTGCCTGGCGCGCAATTCTTGAAGCTCCGGAGTTCTTGATCTTTGTCGATGAAGACCTGCGAAGTAGCTCCTCGGCGAACAAGCTCTGGTCTTCTTGGCGAAGTGGGGAGGTTGAAGCCCGTAGTGCAAGGATGGATCTCGAAGCCGAGACTACATGGCATTGTCGAAGATGAAGGTTCGAACGGCGAGGATGGCGTGGAGCCAGCAGAGCGGTTCCATCCGTGGAACACATACTAGTTCGACAACCTCATAAATCAGCGAAGGCTCCGTGTGCCGATGGGAAGTCTGACCGGAGTAAGGTCGGGCTAGGAGCTATGTACAAATGCAAGGAGGCCGTCTGGGGGCGGTCAAGTCTGGGCCTTGCCGGTCGCGGCGCACATTGAAGTCGTCAAGTCTACCCCAAGATTCTACAGCGTGAAGTGCGGCATAGAGGGATGCCCTTGGCGAGTACCGCATTTGATTGCCAAAGTGGGACACCCTCTTTGGAAGTGCTCTATAGTGGTCCCTCACACGTGCGTCGTTTAAGTCGGTGCGGTCCCATGAAACGTCATCAAGCTTCATCGTCAACCTTATGTCACGGTGAGATCATAGATAATCTAGATTTTGAGTCACGATCCATCATTGGGCGATTGAGGCAAGGTTCTAATACACAATCAGCTATGCCAAGGCTTGGAGGGTAAAACAAAAGGTATTGGAATCAAGGTGGGGACACGTTAGAGATTCCTATCACAACCTCTCTCGCAACCGAGTCATACAAGGCGAAATCGACACCCGTATCGACATTCAAGGCGTCCGCGCTTTCGAAGTGGACCAATAAGAGGGTATTGCGGCGAGCATTCTTGGCGTTTGGTCCATGTATCAATGCATTCAGCTTTCTGGTCAATCTTGTGTGTAGATGGCACATTCTTGATTGGGAGGTACAAGGGCGGATCTTGCGGCAATAGCGACGGGGGCCAGAACAATCAAGTTCTTCCGTGGCATTAAGCTTTCGTTGAAAGCGAGAACAGACAGCTGGTTAATGGTTCTGAAGAAAGTGAGGATTTACATTGTGCAAGACCGTACAGCGTGTGCCTCATACATGTTACGGCATCACGAACTGCTGCGTGCAATAACCAGTACAACAAGGAAGAACATACCACTTCCATGGCGGATCTGCGGAAGCGGGTGGTGCATAGAGGCGCACTTGGTGCAAACTTCCTACAAGCAGTTACGCAACAAAGACTTGATGAACATGTTCAGCGGTACATGCAACCAGAACTAACAGCGGAGTTCGAAACACTCTGGAAGATTCTAGATGAGCTAACCAAGACACACAAAGGGAGGCAAGCGAGAAGGTCGCCCCAAGCATTGACCGGGCCCCGATGCATTGCTAGAGATACCCACCGGATGCTCCCGGATTGGCCGAGGAGGGGCGGCGCGGTGAGATGCTTCTCGGTTTGGATTGAGCCACGAGCCCTAAGGAGAAGTGGTCATTGCTCCATGACAGAGGTGGCGCTCGATATGGTGTCATGACAACTAATCTAGCCAAAGGTGTACAAGCTGGGTCATCATGCGGTGCAAGGTGCCTCCTTTGGTAGGTATTGAGGAGGCAATACTCATGATGCGACAAAGTACTTTGTTATGAAGCAACAACGCATTTCGTCATGGCAAATGTGAGAATACTCTACTCGCCATGATCACCAAATGCGTGGAGAGAAGAGCAAAAGAAAGTGAATGCCTTTGGGCATTCAAGATGGGCACAAAGGAGCTTTGCCGAGGTAATGTCTTGAGGGATAAGGGCCATTTGGGCCAGAACCACGAGAGGGTTACCACGAGTGCCTTCTGTGTGATAGTTGCACATGCACTTGCAACAAGCCCTTTTTCATACATAGGCCTGGCTCCCATGTCATAGCCGCATGTTAAGCGGTGGCGCTGACATCGATCGATACATCTCTGTCTATTTCACCAAGGAGGCGGTGATGCAAACATGGACCGCGAGAGATGTATGGTTCTGTTGTGGTTGGCCATTTCACTGGCCATCAACTTAGAACAACTAATCTGGACCGCGGACATTGATAGGCTCAAGTGAAAGGTTGGCCGTGACAGTCAGCACTATCTCAGGGAGCGACATGGGCGAAGCGAAGCCGGACGTCATCACGAAGAAGTGCTCCATTTTAGGAGTCTGCAGGCACACCTTCAAGAAATGTCCCACGAGAAATCCTCAAGGCGAAGGAACATCGCCACTCCGGACGTCGCGGCGGGGACCTCATCCGGTCACCCAACTTCGAGGCGATCCACATGGGGGCGTTGAGGCTGCGACCATGTTATTACCAATGTTACGAATTATGTTATTGCATGGACAGTAGTATCATTTTAATTAAGTGTTATGATGTTTTGCTAAATGTTATGTAATATCGGTGTTATTAAGTGTTATGATGTTTCTTTGAATGTTATGATGTTTTGCTAAATGTTATCTAATTATTGTAGTTTTGATAGTAATAGCAAGTTCACATTTGTTTCCTTACATAATATGCAGTGCATGTACATGAGCAAGCGTATGAATTCCCGGGCGCATCGCAATATCACTTACCTTCCTACTTACGAATTATTCATATCTCAATCTTTCTCGTAAAATTCTTCAGAAATTCATCGCACTAGAACAACATCTGACGATCAAAAAATGTTATTGCGAGTCTAACGATTTTGCACCATTCAAAGCGTATGAAAATCGGAAGGTGGCAAACACGGCTAGAAAGTGGCAAGCTTGGCTAGGGTTTGAGCTTCTGTCGCGATTCAACTAGCAGCGGGAACATATCGCCGATTTAGCTGGCGATAGGTAAACTGAACCGTGACGGGATGGGGCGAGGTCCTGTCGCCAGATTGAGCTGCCATAAAACACATTTTGTATTTTTTTTGGGGAGGCGATATATTTTTGTAATTATCTTTTAAAAAATATTATTTTTAAAAAATTCCATAAAGGTAGTCGACAATTAGCAACTCGACATTAGGACTAGCGTGTGATTATTGACTTCTTGTTTTTTGAAAAGGCAAGAAGGACCTGCGAGACTACGGATTGATATCAATAAGGAGTTGTACAAGCGACCCGACGTTTTACCAAAAAAAAGCGTTGAGAAGGTATAAAAGTGCAATTTGGTCCAAAAGTAGGTTAGAAAGGACAAAAAGCGGAAATTAAAATTACGGCCGAGGTCCTTGAGCATTTTTGTATGTAGCGGATGATGCGGATGAGCATGTGGTTGCGATATGAACTTCGCCCGTTGTTAGATCTAGCTATGGTGAAACTTTTGCTGAAGATCTTGGGCGGCGGAAGGAGTCGAAGGGTCTCCCTTGCTCTTGTTGAGCGGAGATTGAAGGGAATCTCGCGGATCTGCGGCAGCGGCCATGGAGCTCTAGCGATTCACATGAAAGGAATCCTCTACGCCATTGGGAACATAAGCTAATGTGTGAGGTGGCTCTAGAGTCTTCTGATGGGAGGGAATACAAAGCGGTGGAAAAAGTAGCACGCTTGGTGATAGAGGCGATGAATGTCAAATCCACATTGGGAAGATTATTGATGGGGGGCGCTTTGTAGACCTAAGGATTATGGAGGTCTAGGAGTGATTAATACCTGATTGATGAATAAGTGCCTTCTTTGCAAGTGGTTCTGGAGACTTAATAAGGCTGATGATGAGACCTGGTTTAGGATACTTAGAGCTAAATACTTTCCTGGAGGTGATTATAGAGAGCTTCGGCCTGGTAGAAGCTCTTAGTTTTGGAATTCCATTCATAAAGTAGGAGAATTGTTTCCTGGGAGGTTTCTTTTCAGGTTGGAAGTAGGAGAATTGTTTCCTTTTAGCATGACATTTGGATAGATAACTGCCCTTTGAACATTAAGTTTCCTCAACTATATAATATTTGTTTAGAACCTACTATCAAAGTGGCAGATTGTCTTGTAAGAGGAGTGTGGCATATCCAGTTTGTTAGGAATTTTGAGAAAGAAAAAGAAGGCATTGGGTGGGAGACTCTTAAAGATCTTTTAGAAGGGGTGGACCTTAATGGTGAAAAAGAAAAGATGGTGTGGTGTTTGGACAAGAAAGGTCAATTCTGATGAAATTCCTTATATAGACATCTTAACTTTGGTGGTGTGATTGATAGAAGGATGAAGAAACTTTGGTATAGTAAGATTCGCTCAAAGTGAAGATATTCCTTTGACAAACATATTATAATAAGATCCAGACGGTTGATCAACTCAGTATTAGGAATTGAAAAGGGGGTGTTAATTGCATTCTTTGCGGAGTGGTAGAAGATGCGAATCATGTTCTCTTTCAATGTGTTCTTGCTAAATTTGTTTGGTCTTGTATCAAGGAGGCTTTTGATTGAAGGAGATATCCGAATAATCTTAAAAGATAGTATGTTGGTTTTTGTTCTTCGATGGTATGTAAGCTTGAATGCTTCTAGTGTACATATGTGTATTTAGGCTTTGGTTGTTTGTCAGATCTTCCTTGTAAAACTAGTTCTTCCGGTCTATTACTTAGTTCTCTTGGTTTGTAATCACGAATATTAGCTTTCCATAAAAGCTAGGAATCTTTCTGTGTAAAAAAGATTATTGATGGGGAACTCATCGACATAGCCTAGAACTTTTTATTATTTAACCTTTTTTAAATTTTATTTTAAAGTTAACCTCCACGTACTTTATTTCCAATTACGATCCCTTTGGTCACGCCACCACGTGGCGTGACAAAATATATCTTCATCGCATTAGGATAAGTCACCAAAATTGTATTTTTGTCACGCCAATGGTTGTGGCGTGATCAAATCTTCTTATTACGTCATAGTGGTGGCGTGACAAAGGTTGTCAGAAATGCGGGTGGCGTGATAATGTAATTTGATCACGCTATGGGTGGTAAGCGTAGGCCAAAGATATCGAAATTAGAAATAAAAGTATATGAGATTAACTTTAAAATAAAATTTAAAGAGTTAAATAATAAAAAAATTCCTAGCCTGCCCGAAGACGAGGAAGCCATCGGCAACGGACGATGATAAGGCGGCGTGGGAGAACTCAGTTTGCTGTTTAAAATTTGGAGATCGACTTGACACCATATTCTGGAGGCAACGCCCAACTGCACAAATCCGCCAGAGCGGCGCGAGACGCAGTGGATGGAGATTTGCGCTTGCCCAGGAGAAGCCGCCGCTGATGAGCACGGCCGTCGACGTCGCCCAGCCACAAGCAGAAGAGCACGGACCGATCTGCGCTGGACAGGAAGAGCTGGCTAAGCCGGATGCTGACGCCGCCTACAGGTCTGACTCGTCTCCAGCACCACCAACGGATGGAGAGACTTGCCCACACTAGAAACAAAGAGACCTAATGTACTTCTATTAACAGAGAAATAGGGCGTGGGACCCCACCTTCGCTTGCCGCCGGTGAGAATCCGGCAACCGGAGTTAGGAGAGGGGGCTCGGAGGAAAAAAAGTGGCGGAAGAAAACTAGGAAGGGAGGCGGAGGTTCCAGAGAGGAGCGGTTACTCAGGTTTGAACTATATATGTTGATGATGTCCAAACAACATCTATTGTTTGTCTTTTTGCTTCGAAATCTAACCCCAAAACCCTCTTGTACTTTATTTGTTCCTTTGAAACAACAATTACTTTTGAGGTGATATAATATGAAAATATTCTTTAAAAATAGCAGAGAAGAAGATATCCAAATATAGCCCAGTCTCTAGGCGTATCCAATTAATTAGTTCTGAAGCACATTTCAGTTTGTGTTTTCAGGCCCAGTAAGCTGCTCGCAAGGCGCCCACTACGTACATGGCAATGGCTCTTGGGCCCGGAACACACGTATTATTTGCTTCCGAACTTACACTTGGTCAAAGAGAATGTGTCTTGCCCTCGTGAAAACGCAAGCCCTTGGAGCATGTACACATGGAATTAACGATACGGGATTGCCGATTCTCATGCAAGTGAAAATTCACGAGATCTAAGTCGATTTTTCCCACCCTTGGATAGTATGTGGAGATTCGTGCTCAGGAGAGTGTCTTCTTCTTGTCTGGCCGTCGCTGGTGTTAGAGTTGGGGTTTACCGGTTAGGGCTAGGGTTCATTAGAGAACCGAGCTTTGAGCGGTAGTGGCACCGGCTGATGTAAATATGGACAATATTTTAATTCGATTTTATTATAAGTCAAAGATTATATAAAACTAGATATGTATAAAACAAATACTAACAACGGGTAACTCATTACACTTCTAAATATATACAATAATAGGATTATATGAGAATAGTTTGATCCTACAACCAACTTCTGATCGAGGCGTGATGAAGACTAGGAAGCGGTCGAGAGCGTAGATAAAACAGCGGCGAGAGGTCACGCGGATCTGTGCTTGAAAACATTATTGCCGCCTATGCGGGTGAATCTGCGACAATAGTTCGAGATACCGCTTACCCTCATTCTCGGTGCCGCAGAGGAGAGGATAAGCTTGTTCGATAGCACAACTCTCGACATAGTAGAGCAGAGAGGAAGAAGAAGAAAAATGGAAGTAAATCAATTCATCAAATGCGGGCGTATCTAGATCTTTTTAAAAGTCGAGACAATTACTCTCTAATAATTGTGTACTAAAGCGCATATTAAACCACTAGTAACAGACTAATTCAAAACCAATTAATGGTAATTAAGCGGTGTTTACATTCACGATTACACCTTTGGTCTCTGATTTCAACTAATGGTCTACAACCCGACTAGTGTATTTCGACCACATTATTTCGACCATATTATTTTGACCACCTTTGGTCTATGGATCCGACCGATGCTTTAATTTCAACTACGGTGTTTCGACCACTTTATTTGATCACGATGTTTGACCACAACGGTTTATAGATCCAACCGGTGTTTTTTGACAAGCTGTGTTTCAACCACTTTATTTCATCCATAGTGGTTCGACCACGCTGGTATATGGATCGATCGGTGTTTTCAACCACTTGTGTTTGACCACTTTATTTACGACCATAGTGTTTGACTACTTTATTTAAACCACACTAGTTTGATCGGTCTAAAAAGAGATAAATACACGATTAGCAAAAGAAAGGTAGACTAGGTTCACGACACGTTCATGGTCGCGTGTCACAATTCATCACGATTGCCACGTGAATATACTGCGTGCGTCGTGTCGTGTGTGTGTGTGTGTGTGTGTGTGTGTGTGTGTGTGTGTGTGTGTGTGTGTGTGTGTGTGTGTGTGTGTGTGTGTGACTTTAGCTATAGTCCTCATGTCACCCTATGTCATGTGCCACTTGTTGACAAGGACTTCATCTTATAAAGCTGCTCTCCCTTGACTAGGAAATATGGGACTAAACCATGCATGCTTTGCAAATTAGGAATAAATGGGCATATACACTTATGGACTCAATTCTAACACCGCGATCGTGGGTGAGAGAATGGCGGTGGCGGTGGAGGTCGGTCGGGGCTACAAGAACAGAAGTGGTTAGGAGGTGGTGGTGGATCCGACTTTGGAGATGAGAAAAGAGGCGGCGTTGGGGAATCTCATTGGAGAGGAGAAAGAAGAGGCCGGTGCGGTGTCGGAAGGAGGAGGTGGGGCATAGGAGGAGGAGGTGGCGGCGGTGAAGTGGGGAGGAGCTCGTTGGCGGGCCTCGGAGGAACAAAGGCGCTATGGGAGGCGGTGCTTGAGGAGGGTAGGGGTGGCGGTGGCTAGGGTTGGGGTTGGGAAGAGTAGAGGTATGGTTAGGGGTGGGTTTATATATGGATTTGTGGGAGTTATGTGGGTGGTTGGATGAAATAATCATTGAGATTTAAATGATTTTATGTTAACTAAGAAATAGATGACCCCTTACACTACATGAGAACGGCTCGTGAAGCGACTTACATGTATAGTAGAGGTGTTTTTCACCCTAAGGATTGTAGAGAGCATTGTAGAGGCATTTTTGAAAATGCCTCATAAGCTCCCTCTCATGTATCGTCGCTATGATAGTAGTAGTGTTTTTTAAAGCATCTCTACAAGATATGCGGTATTATGTAGAGACATTGCACTCGCCTCAACAAATAAAATATATAAAAATGTGTGGTCTCTTGCAAAGGTTGGTACTCGAACTCTAGACCTCATAGGAAATACTTCTCTTAGACTTGTCACATTAGCCACCTCAACCTCATGTGTTTGTTGTATGTTTAAATATTTATATGTAGTTCTTTTAACATATATCAACCACCAAAAATGCCTCTAGAGAGTTGGAAAGCATATCAAAATAATGTCTTCACACAGCGTAACCTTTAGGCGAATTAGAGCATCTAAAAAGCGTCTCTCTGAGATAAAATTTTATATGTGTCTCGAAAGCGTTTCAAAACCGTCTCTAGCATCTGAAATTTTGTGGCGATTTTTAAAGTGTCTCTAGACTATATAACTCCTTATTTTAGAGACAAATTGAAGCATACCTCTAAACGTCTCTATGAGGGGTTTTCTTGTAATATTAATGACACGATCATGAAATCGCATAATAAAATGTCAGTTTTTTTGGGTGTTGGTATAGGTTTGACCTAGATAGCTTTAACAACCTCATAAAGAAATGGATCATTGGCTATTATAAATGTGTAATGGAGCACTAGCGATACAAGGCATTGACCTAACTACCTAAACGACATAAATTCATCTCTTGTGCCCTTTATGTCCCAAGAACACAAACATTGCACGTCATGCATCAAATTGAGCCAGCCAAGAACGTCCCATGACCCATATATATGTATAGAATTGCTATGCATCTATAGAATGATAATTTTTGTGCAAATCATTTGAATTTTTGACTTTGGGATTTACTTAGAGATTAGTGCTCGGCGGTGAGGTCATCTTCTTGGCGATAGTGAGTTAGGGTGGGCTTGTGATTAGGGCTCAAGTTCCTTTGGGTTAGGGTTTGAGGTTCACGAGTCAGTTAGAGGCAGGTCTGGCAGGAGGACCGTGATAGCGATGGTGCCTTGACCACATGTCATAGTAAGGCGGTAGGAGCGACGAGAATCAACGAGCACTAGGAGGCGGTGGTGGCGGATCCGATGGATATTGCCGCCCGAGACAGGTAATTAAGAAGGACAATAGGGGATATAAAGGCCGGCCGGTGAGAGGAGGTGGTGGGTGGCGGCAGACAATTGGAGAGGAGGAGGAGAAAGCGACAAAGGGGAGGGCTCGGTGATGTCGTAGGTGATCTTGGTGAAATTTGAAGTCCTTGGTGGGGCGAGAGGTTGTGGTGGGTCTGCGAGCAAGGTAGTCGAGTCGAGATCCTAAGTTGGATCGATTTGCCTTCGTTAGGATCGAAATCGTGATGTCGAATCGTAGAATCGGCGATTCTCTGGAATTGTAAAATACATATATTTAACATCTATACTATAAGTTTGTATGATTCTTATATGGTTTACCACTTGAATGTTCATAAAAGCGACTAGACATACTCGAAATAAAAATAGCTTATCATTATCAAGCTCAAGATTGCTCATGCCATAATATAGATATTTGTACTAGCATTACCACCTTGATACAATATTTTGCATGCTCCTTGTTTATTTATAGTTTCATTCTCAGAAATTAATATCAACAAATTTTGCTCTAAAACAAAATATCAATAAAGCCTAGCCTCTAAAAAAATTGCCCTAAGTCTCTACGAGTAGGATCGACAGTGTGATTTGGATCGACAGGCTGTCATGGGTTCGTAGAACCGTAAGACTCTAAGAGTAGGATCGCGATCCTAACTACCTTAAGTAGGATCGGATTGATAGTGCGATTTGGATCGATAGCCTGTCGTGGGTTCGTAGAATCGTAAGACTCTAAGAGTAGGATCGCGATCCTAACTACCTTGGGTGCGAGAAATAAGTGGGCCTTGAGTGTGCGTCATGCGTACTTTCCATTATCCATTAACATGATATGTTATCATCATTACAATGTCATCATCATTACCATATCATATCATCATCATGGAATTGTAATAATCATAAATAAAGAATAAATATATCAAGGCAATTTAATTGTAAAGACAAGTGGCTAACAAGTCGATGTTTACCGTTCTACCATGCACTTACCTTTTGCCACAGCAACCAAACAATGCAAAAGCGGTATCAAACTCGAAACAACACTCCTATACAAAGCCAATAATTCACCATAAAAATGCAACATTAGTACAAGAACATAAAACTAATCAACATTGCTCTTACAGCATAAACTGATATAATTAACCCTCTTCACCGGACAACCCAGCTGCTGTCATGGTGATCGAACAACCATAACTTTTAATCCTAGAATCCAAACATAGCATACTCTATGTTTTATGGAATCTACACAAAATTTTCTACACTTTATTAGTTATGCAAATTCTCTGATTAAGTCGTCTAAATCCTATTTTTAACCCGAAGGTCAATCGGAATATTCTTGAACAACATCATTGACAATTTTATATCTAATTTTATACCACATAAAAAGTAGCAAATCTTACAACGTCTAGAAACTATGAAAAATTATCTAACTAATCCTAATTATGACGATAATTTAATTAGACTATCTACTATATGAAATAAAGCAAACTACGATTGCTACCAATAACGTTGGAATTACGAGCAGCAAATAGGAAGCCATAATGTTTACACCTTTTAACTAAATCCAGTGATCTTACACTCTATGGAAAGCTTAAACAATAATATACAACTTTCCTAACATGGGAAAGCTATGAAACAAAACGTAGATACCCCAAAACTCCCTCGTAAGGCTCAGCAACACAATTAACCGAAACATGACATATCCAAAACATCAATTCCCGCCATTGAACTATCGTAGACTTATATTAAATGATAATCTAACAATGTTACAAGGATTTCCAAATTGTTACCCCTCAAAAACGGATGACGATGGAGATTGGATCATGAAACCCCAATTCCCCCTCTTCTTCCTCCTCTCCTTCTTCTCCCTTGCTCTTCTCTCTTCCTTACTCTTCAACCTGGTTTCCTCCTTCTCCTCTGTGAGCAGCATGACCAACAACAACAAAGATAGCTCGGTGATAGCAAGCTAGGCTAGCCCGGGCAAGGCAAGAAATTGCCGGGCTGTGATGGGAGGCAACAAGGTATGTGAGGTGCCCTAACACAACAATTTGGCGGCAAGTGGCGACAAGCAATTGCAGGCGTCTTGACATGGCAAGAGGCAAGGGCGGTAGGGAGAACACGACTAGGATAGGGAGTGCGGCGGGGGTAGGGCTAGGGTTTTGGGCTAGCGACTGCCCTCCCTTTCGCCTTATAAGTGGCGCATAGGACCCCATCGCCAGGTACAACTTCGACTCAGTTAGGCCCTGGCTGGCCCAATCCCTCCCCCCTCCTTTTCCTTTCCTTTTCTCTCTCTTTAATCCTATTTCTAATTCCTTGAATAAAAATGGGATATTACACAAGTCATATAATGGGATATTACATACTTGCCTCCCGGCGCAGACTACATGCCGCGACCACCGTTCCACACCTGCAAGTCACACGCCGCATCAAGCGCCTTGACCCGCTCACCTTGCGTCGTCGCTAGGGTTCGCTATCGCTTGTGCCGTGAGTCGCTTGATCTTTGGTGCGGTGCCTAGTAAATGGGCATCGAGGAATTGATTGGTGGGGAGAGAGCTGAGTGGGATAGGGTCATGTGGGGGTAATGGGTTAGTTGGGCTTGACCGATTGAAGGATCTAGACCCGCCATTATGTGTTAATAGAGTTTTGGTGATTAATGACAAATCTAATTGTGTGACTAACACTTTCATTGATATGCATATTGTGTAATCTTATTTGGATATAAAGGTGAAAACCATGAAGGCATGCATGTGATTAATGACAAATCAAATTCATTGGATAAACAGAAGGAAAATCCAAACAGGTATGCATTTATAATGACAAATCTATTTATGAGACTAACTCTTCTATTTGCCTTATCTCATGATTAGTCTCGTTTGGATAAAGAACAAAAGAGGTATGCATTCGACTTTATAGTTCTTATATTTTGTTGCATTCCTTGGATCCAAAATATAGGTTGAACTCTACCAAAAGATTAACCTAAATATGTGCATACGTTTCCATTACATATTCATGTATACACACATATAGGGGGAGTTCATTCTATATTTTGAGGTTTCATTAGTATTGATCCATATTCCTATTTCCACACATATTTGGGATCTTTACTTTGAAACATATCCTTTGAATATATTTAACTTGCATGGTTAATATATTCATGTGAGTATATAAGACTTGTGTAGTCTAAATATACTTATATGTGAGTATAACATAACTTGTGTAGTTCATGTGTACTCACATATCATGAATATATATAACTTGTGAAGTTAATATATTCATGTGTGTATATGAGACATGTGTGCTCATATATCCTTTGATTATGTATAACTTGTGTAGTTATATATATTCATATGAGTATATACAACTTGTGTAGTGCTTATATACTCATACCCATCTACATTCAATTATTTGCAATTGTGTTGTGGGACTAACGTGTGTGCTAAGTTGTTTAAAGGCTTTGTCGGTTTATGGATGGCGACATGGTAATAAAAATGCATGACAATAGAGGATCATGGCTAGTAGCTTGATAGCATGTTCTTGCCCTTTGGATCAATTTAGGATCATGCATGCATTTGAATTTAAACTTGAAATTAAATTGAAAAGTATTAAGTGCTTCATCCAAAATCGGTAGTACCTGACTATACTTGCGGTCGTATGCCGTTTAGTCTTGATATACCGGACTTTACTTGGCGGTAGTACCGCATTTTGAAGGAACGACCAACTTTGTACTCAAAGCGGAACGATAGGTGCTTGAGCAGTCGTCTATAAGCGGTCATTCCGAATTTTAGTTGGCGGTTCAAGAAAAACAGAAGCGTTGCAACTTGCCTCAGAATCTCTCATGAAAATCGGTCGTTCCGCTCGTGACTTACGGTCGTACCGTAGTGCGGTCGTTCCGAAATTTGTGAGGCGGTTCAATAAAAACAGAACAAGTGCAAATCTGCTCAAAATCTCAATCTGGAAATCGGACGTTCCGCGCTTGGGAACGGTCGTACCGGCCTGCGGTCATTCCGTTTTTTATATGGCGGTACAAAAATTCCAGAATGCTTGTAATCTTCAGCAAATTGGAAACCCTGCATTCGGTAGTACCGCTCCTTCGTGCGGTACGACCGGACCAAGCGGTAGTACCGCAACTTGGTTGGCGGTAGTACCGGTCCAGGATTTTCAATGACTTGTTTATGAGCATTATTGCAGGTATATCTTGGTAATTGATGTTAATCATTATGGGACTAACATTTTCCATGAGTTGGATGAATAGGTTATGTTCCAGGGTAATGGAGACTTCGGATGGCATCATGAGTTGATCGTCATCAAGTCAAGGTTCAAGAAGAGGATGTATCATGTGTTGATGCATATCAAGATCTCGGAAAAGATATGATCATGAGTTGATCATCAAGTCAAGAAGAAGACTCATCATGTGTTGATTGAGGTCAAGTAAAGGATGCATCATGGGTTGATGCATGTCAAGACAATGACCCGGACTTGAAGTGAAGATGTGCATCATCAACCTTCAAGAAGATGCTCAAGGCAAAGGTATGACTAGCTAGGGCTAAGGATGTGTTCCTAGTCTTTTACGGTCTTGGTGTTTGGTTGGAAAACCTGGATTGCTAGTATAGGTTGCCGTACTATTAAGAGGGGTCTTGTCTAGTAGCTTGAGTCTCATCATGTGTTGATAGCTCAATCTCACTTGCTCTAGCTCACCATGGCATGATGCTATTATTTGCAAATGTGTTTTGCAAATAGTCGATGCTCATGCATTTAATCTTTGTAGCATGTGACTATACTTTGCAAATGTGTTTTGCAAATGGTTGAAGTCCATGTACCTACTCCTTGTGGCATGATCTAAGTTTGCAAATGTGGTTTGCAAACTGTTGGGATTCATGTATTTTCCCTTGGCATGGTCTAAGATTGCTTGTTGCTAATTCTTTGGACTTAGACCATGGTAGTGGCTCTTGGAGTTGTGCCTTTTGATTTGATAAAATATGTTTGAGATCAAATCAAATAGGAGGGTGTGTAGCCCTCTTAATAAGCTTTCCATAGAGTCCAAGATCACTCAATTCCGACATCGAGTCAAAAGTTATGACCTTTTTACCGAGTGTAAATGCGTGCTGATTTTGAGCTGCGGTACAACCAGCTGTAAAAAGATACGACCGCCAGAACAGTTGTACCGCCCCTTGTGAGTCTTGATACGACCGCCGAGGTCATGTGGCTAGTTTTTGGCTGTTTAGTCTCTCCCAGCGGCTAGTTTTTGGTGTAGGGGCTATAAATACCCCTTGGCGGTTGAGAGACAACCTTTGGCATCCCATTTCACTCTCTTGAGCTAGTGTGAGCCTCTCCTCTCAATTGTGCATGTGTTGCACCTTGTGAGCAAGGAGAGAGGTCTCTAGTTGCATGTGTTGCATCTAGAGGTGGATTTCAGTATCCACTTGAGCTTGTGCATTCGTTGCCGTGGTGAGAGTCAAGCAAGGGCTTGGCTTGTTACTCTTAGTGTTTGCCGACACCTAGGCGGCGTGGGCGTCGTGGATCGGTGATCTTCTCAAGCTTGTGAGAAGGCTGGCGTGTTGTGAAGGTTGGAGCTCACCTACCGGAGCGGGAAAGAGCTACCACTAGTGGAATTGAGGTGTTTGGCTTAATTCGTGGAGCCGGTCCAATTGGTTTGGGCTTACCTCAACGTGGATTAGGGAGACCGGCAAGTCTCTGAACACCACGGTAAAACATTGGCGTGTCATTGTGGTTTGTTCTCTTTGTGCCTTACTATTGTATTTACATTCATTGTGTATGAATGCTTGCTTTACATTGTGCGATTTATATACCTTGTAGTAAATTGCTTATTCATTAATGTGTGATTGCAATTGTTATTCATTGCTTTTGCTATTCACCTTGCTAGAATTGAATAGCTTACAAGTCTTTGTTTAATTGCTATATTCATCAATAGACTTGTATTATTGGCACATAATTGAACCTAGTTGTTCTAGGCTTTAATTGTGCAAAACCGTATTTATATTAGCTTCCGCATTAGAAATCGGTTTTAGCCTAAAAATTTTAAAACCTCCTATTCACCCCCTCTAGTCGGCCTCCTCGATCTTACAACCGGTTGGCCCAACAAGGTAAAAAAACATCTAACACGGTCTAAATCTCTTGGGCAGTCATCTTCTACCTTTGATTCACGCCGAAGCTAGCAGCCATGGCATCCATAGATAGAAGGAGGGGCTAAGGGGTACCCACTATCCGGCTAGGGGTAGCAGGGCACTAGCCCATGCTTACCTCTGTTGGGTCCGCTCATGTGCCTACTATATATATACACGAGATCGATCCGACCATCCTGCATGCGTAGACATGAAGGAACTGGCTCCTTTTGCTAATTGAGAGTTATAGCTGCATGCTGCGACACCAAGGTTTTCTTACGGTTATCAAAAGAAATTAAACCAGAAGGTAGTATCGTACGCATGGTTAAGCAAAGTCTAGCTAGCATATGCATCCAACTATATTTAACTCTTTGTTGTACGTACACCTCGGTGTCCTTAAGAAAACTACTACTGCTAATTAATCTTTATTCGAAAAATACAACCATATATCAAAAGAATTTTTTCCCGACATCATCCCATGAAAGTGTCGATCGTGCTGCAAAAAGCAGTAGTTATATCTCATAAGAAAAGGGGACGAACACGAACACGAAGCCAATCTAATCCCACTAGAAACAATATACCTCATCGAGCAATTCACAAGCCCACAAGAATACCATACAAAGTCACCCTATGCTAGATATGGATAAAAGACAGTATAATCTAAAATATACTAGCACGACACACTCTGCAAAGTAAACCAATCACTACTACGAGAAAATGTCATCACAGACGGTTCAAAATCATCATCATAGACAGTTAAATGCGACTCTATGGGTGCGTGATAATATGAGGTCCTCACAGATGGTTTTTGAATAAATGCGTAAAAAAACTATCATAGACAATTCGAACAATTATCTGTGTTCAATAGTCAACTATCACAGATGGTTCTTGTTCAAAACCGTATGTGAAAATAGACTATCATAGGCAGTTTTTTTTTTAGTAAAAATCGTATGTGATAGTTTTTTCTATGGCAATTTTTTTTTGAATTTTGGGCCAAAACAATCAATTCTTTGGACAATGAGTTTCTATATGCTCTTTCGATAGTTTGCAAGAAGGTAATTAAAAGATACTATCTCTCTCTCTCTCTCTCTCTCAATCAATGGCTCACTCTCTGACGAAGACGAGGTCGAGTAAAGGCATCCATCTCGAACCGAATCGGCCTCCCTTGTTGACCACAGACGGGGGTCCTCACTAAGAACGAGATCTAATAGGATTGAGGGGACGAAATCAGAGTGAGAAAGAAACCTGGATGGGGATTTGGGGGCAAAACTTCATAGTCACTTGAGGCCAAGATGGGGGCGGCGGATCTGGTGGCCTTTGGTCGAGCCGCAGCGCCCGCTCACCGGAGGCACCGTGAAATAGCAAGCTACGAACGTGTGTCGTCCTCTTACGGTAGACATGGTGCTCCTATGCGTCCCGCCTCATCGTCATCATCGGCAGTTGTGTCTCCTCGCTGAACTGCGTCGGGGAATCGAGGGCGGTTGCCGGAGCTCAGCATGGGCAGGGGAGAGGGAGAGACTAATGGAAGACAAGGCCGGTGTGGCTATAATATATAAGAACAACACCAAAACATTTCGTCTCCCACGCACGCGTCCAAAAATTTCCATCCTCCCGCGCTGCAAATCACAGACGGTTCCAAACAAAAACCATCTGTGATGATCGTAATATCATAGACGGTTTGTATTAAACACCATTTGTGAAGTATCACGCAGGCGATTTTAAGAAAAAAGCATGCGTAATACTTCACAGATGGTTTTCAACATGAATCGTCAGTGATTATATTTAATACTGACGGTTCATATTAAAAACCGTCTGTGTCTCCCTAATTTTACCATGACTTGGATGCCTACATATATTCCTTACTCTATGATTTTACCATGACTTGGATGCCTACCGTATTCATATAGGTAGGCATCCAAGTCATGGTAAAATCAAGTTTACTTATCACATATAGTTTTTAATACAAACCACGTGATGAGATACTTATCACATCTGATTTATACCGCTCAGAAGTATCACAGACGGTTTGTGATCTGAACCATCGGATATTAGCTCTAGTAATAGAGACGATCGTGCTTTTAAAACTATCTGTGATAATTACAACACCAACGGTTATGGGGAACCGTATGTGATGAGGCGTCTAGTATAGCCCTTTTGTGGTAGTGAATCAAACCGAAAATGCAAACTCACCGAGCGGATGGCACTCAAAGCCACCAAGAAGTAACCAGCAAGGCACGCCAAGGCCTGACTCGAAAAACCAATCGCTCTCTTGTGCCCACGGTGAAAGGCGTGATCGTCGGAGATATAATGTCGCTCTTCACAATTCGGGACACACCAAATGTGAAGTTGAGGTACTAGGAATAATACCACACAAGAATCAACAACGAGATGCACCGACCGAATGCACCAAGGAGCATAAAACACCATTGATCCAAAGCCTTCTCTCTCAAATCAATCCCGAGTGGCGGGTCCAAGCCTTAATGGAGCAACACCCAAATTTCCTCACTGTGACCTCAACAGGAGATGTCGCAAGAATGTGCACAAGGAGGAGTCGATCCTCACTGCCGACAGCACAGGTGACCAATCACGATGGCGCAACAACTCCCACCGCCCAAAACCAAAATTAAATCAAAAGAGAGGAAGAACCAAGAAGGGAAAATCTCACTTTGTGTATCGAGTGAAGAAAAGAGAGAGAGGAGCTACCATAAAGAAGAGGACACTACTACAAAAGGCTAATACCATACACCTCATCACAAGCGGTTAACCAAAACCATATGTATTACATGCAATCACATACGATTTTGGTTTAGAGACCGTTGTGTTAATGGCTACATTAAAAGCCGCTGCAGTGAAGAGGTAATATCACGAGACGGTTCATGTTGAAGACCGTCTGTGAAGTATCACAAACGGTTCTGAACAAGAATGGTCTGTGATACTACTAAATTCACAGACAGTTATTTATTGGAACCATCTATAATTAGAAACAATTGATTAGTCGATTCCAACCACTCTTCGGGCCAGATTGATCTTTTAAAGTGGTCGAATTGAAGCTGATTTCTCCAACAGAAGAAAGCATAAGATATGTAATCCGGTAGGCACCTTGTTCCATATCATGTGTAACTTCACTGTCTTGACGTGTAACTTCCGATCAACAGAAGAAAGAAGAAGTACTTCACGTGGTCGATCGATCGGAAGTTACACATCATAGACAATGAAGTGCTCACTTGATCGTAGGGATATGATCTTCTACCAATTTCTTGAAGACTTCAAATCCATAGACCAAATTGATGAAGACTTCAAATCCATAGACCAAATTGACTTTTTGAGCACCTAAATTGAAGTCATCCATGGATTTTGTTCTTTCCACGGTGGTCAAAAAGTCAATTTGTTCCGTGAATTTTGTCTTACTAGAAGGGTATGGAGATGAGAACTTTAAGAAGAAATGCAAGTAAGAAAAGATAGAAAGTTTGTGAGTAATTTTTCCTTAGTTCAACCCTTCTGATGGTTATTTATAGACTTAACAACTTGTGGCAAGATTAAATTAACGAATAAAGATGGAAGTCCGACGGATAGGATTTATTAGAATCTGCACCTAATAAATCATTGGCAACCAAAGCATCGCTGTCTTTTCAGGAATTGTTTTTCATAAATGCGGTTGACGCTCATTTTCCTATGTTTACAACTGAAACTGGAGGGATCATCATGGATGGTTTTTAATAAGAACTATATGCGATTACAAACGTCACAGATGGTTTTTAAATATAACCATATGTGATAATTCAATCTTTCGGCACCCGTGCGATGCGTCTCTTCGTCTCGCGCGCCGACGTTACTATGCGTCTCTTCAATGTTTTTATAAGAATGATCATCGCGCACCATGGTGAGCACGCATGGTATTGAATATGTACACCATGGTGAGCACGCGGAGCATGATGGCGAGGACCAAGGCGAGGAGGTCAGCGATCGTCGTCACTCTTCCTCACGATGTCATCGTCCACATCGTCGGCCTCATGGCCTCGAGCTCTCCTCAGCCCATGGCTGACCTCTGCAGCCTACAAGTCACGTCGTGATTCATTCTTTTGTTTTTGGTAGGTCTGAAAGGAGTCGATATTCTATTCATTTTTTGTTGAGTCGATTCAAGATGATTGTAGCGTATCATATTCTAGTTGTCGGAAAGCTTCAGGTGTTCGTTTTGGTTTCAAGTTCCGATAGTGAACCTGATTGTAATTTCTGTGAAAATCTAAAAAAAAAAAGAGAAAAACCGAAAAGTCGTATCAGTTGATACGGTGCAAAATAATCTCGTGTTGATTTTGTTTTGTGTCCAATATCCAGTTGTGAACTGAATTTGACTAGCAACAATGACCTTAATTTGGCCTTTTAATTTTCTCTTATGGAGTAATTCTTATATTAAGATTATGTCATCTTGAATTTTAGTTGCAAGGCCATGTACAAGGCATCCAAGGAGCGCACCATGGGGAGGCACATGGCGCTAGAGTAGGAGGAGGCGATGAAGTGGCAGGACACTGAGTGCTACCTCGTCGTCGTCAACCACCTGGCCGGCGCCGGCAACCTGGAGGCCTGCTTCATCGTCAGCCTCGCGCTTGTCTTCGCGCCCCAAGACATGCAGCGCGGCCTCATGTTCCTTGAACGGGCGGCCGTCGCCGGCCACAAGGCCGTGGCCTACGTGCTCGGCCTCCTCCTTTACATGGCTGGCGAGATGCACGACGTTGGGAAGCACTACATCAGCTAGGTCAAGGGCGAGCCGACCGGCGGCAGGTGCGAGACGGCCAAGAGGACCAACTGAGAGTGCATGCAGTGCCAGAGGTTCGCTGCGGACATGGTCTAGGAGGCGGCATGGAAGAAGATGGCCGGCATTTGGTAGTGTGGAACCTTGTTGGAGGACGGCCACCGGTGCACGAGCACCAGCTGTGGTGTGAGGGAAGGGTGGGATGACTACGTCGTCTTCTGCCATGACGACTGCAGGATTAGGCATGAGTATGCTAAGTTCATTGCAGAGGTGTTGAACTATTTGTCGTAAAATTAATGGTTTTATCATAGTTTTAGCAAATATTCATATATAATTCTTTACTAATATGTGAATGTGTCATATTTTCTAAATTTTTATTTATGTATGAATATTATCACGAACCGTCTGTGATGTATATTTATCAAAGACGGTTATATTATGGAACCCTCTGTGATATGAGACCATATCACAGACGGTTCTATTATGGAACTATCTGTGATACGTATCACTGACGGTTCCATAATAGAACCGTTTGTGATATCCTTTTATTAATATAGCCCGCTAGGGTTTGCACTCTAACTCGTCAGTCCCCAATGCTCTTATTCTCGCATGTTCCCCTCCCCACCCGAGTGTCCCCATCGCCGATGCTGCCACCCGAGGCCTCCTCCCCGACGGCCGCCCCCAAGTCGCGCCTTCTCCCCGACCCCGTCACCCTTCTTCCTGTCGCTGCCAGTTGTGACACCACGGTTCATTGCACAAGACACTCTATCGTCGTGACACAACTAAGGTAATGCTACTACCACCGACGCCGCCGGTACAATCGACCCACCTTAAGGCCAAATCCACCTCCCCGCCACCAGGTTCGCCTTCCCCTCTTCGTCCTCTCCCCCCAACGTGCGCGACCCCGGCTACCTCTCCACCGACCTCCCCCGGCTACCTCTCCATTCTCTGTTGCTTCAGTTTTTGGGTTTGAATTTGACTTGTCTACTAATGTGGGTTGTTGTTGCTTATGCATGCATGAAGGAGATGGATGTGGTGAGCAACTACCGGTGGTTGATTTGCCGGTTGCACTGGGGTAACTACTCCCCTTTATTCTGTATCTCTTTCCCACCCCTTGCTCTGTGATGTGGGTGATGAATGGTGTGGGCTATGGTGGGTGTTCTGTGATGGTTGGATGATATGGGTGGGTTCTCTGTGTATGATGTTGGTTCATGAGATGCGGTTCGGATGGGGCAAAACATCAGGCTTTACACATACAAGTTTTTGTACACGTAACTAATTTTACAGGCACAAGCAGCCACTGCTTGGAGACTTTATAGAGAATAGTCATCACAGACGGTTTCATCTACAAACCGTCTGTGATACATCAGCTATCACAGACGGTTTTATCTACAAACCGTCTGTGAAAGTCAACTATCACAGACGATTAAAAAACCGTCTGTGATTACCTCATGTCATTACTGACCCATAAACTCGCAGCTCACGAATCGGCTATGCGAGATGGCGTTTGAACCGTCTGCGTGAAGATATTTTCTGTAGTAGTGGGAGGAAGAGTGGGCCGCGTGGCTACTACCAACACTGTTCTGGGCCATCCACGCCTCAGTAGCGCCACATGAGTCTTTTGCCCAGCCGCCGCACTCACGAGGTCGCCAAGCCAAGACGCGAGATAGGTTGGAGACTCGGTCTCAACCTTATCACATCCTTTTTTAACCGACAGGTGGGCCCTACAACCTTTTATTGTCTTTTTTTTCTAATTTTTCTTCTCAAATGTGAAATTACCGGATGGTCCTCAGTGCTGTAGGCATGGCCCCACAAAACCCTTTCTTGCGACACCTGACAATTGACCGGTCACTCGCTAGCTAGATATATAGATCTTCATGAAGGCCATGAATGGTCCCTAACAAACTACCAATTAAACTATGGTCAAACTAAATGGCCTGCTTAGCGGCTGGTTTAAATATAATTGATCAGATGTTTCAGAAGCATACACACAGTACGTATAAATTAAGATTGCAAGAATTGATGATGTGTATGTGCATGTGTACACAGGTGAGGGGGACAAGGAACACTACAGAAATGGATTATTGATCACACACACGAATGGGGTGGCAGGACCGCAGGAGAGAATATGGGAACAGAGACCTTGGCTCGATCCTAGCTATGAACTGTAACTTGTCTTTAGGCAATCTGTTCAAAGGTTTTATATATTACTAATTAGCGGTAACACTGTAAAAAGTCAGTGCAACCGTGACAAGACTAATCTGAAGAGAAGAATAATTTGGGAATAAGGAACACTGATCTGAAATGCAGGCGCAGAAACGGAGAAAACCACGTGTAGGTGTATTGTATACATGTACACAAGCGCACACAGTAGTAAATGCAAACTGCACTGGCCGGCCGGGAAAGGTAGCTGGTCACTTATGCATGCTTGAATATTTTTAAGAGTAGACGTACTCCGTACACATATCACGTCTACATGTATGTAGATACGTTTAAATATATGTCTAATTTAGAGAGGATATTAGATCATACGAAACACGAACACACACTTTAACTACTAAACACACCTATTTATATGTACGTACTAAACCTAAATCACCTAAATAACCCTAAAACCATCTAAATGGCACAAGAAAGGTGCGGCGCCTGGGATTGAGCCCAGGGGAACTGCTTGCACGACGGGGAAGCCAGCCACCCGAGCAAAGTTTGCTCGGTCGGCGCATGCTTGAATACTTGGTAGAACGTACATTAATTTGTACTGTCACCTTGGTGGCAACAGGAATATTATAGAGTACATGCTAATTAAATCGATCTATATAATATATACCCTTTAAAAATCACCAATAGCAAGTTAGCAACACACACACACACACACACAGATATATATATATATATATATATATATATATATATATATATATATATATATATATCATGATGATATAGAAGGTGCAAAATATGGTTAGTTTGTTTTTTTCACTAAACCTACATGAATACGTCAAGCAAATTCAGTTGCTAAATGGAGTATATATGCATGTATGTATAGCCAAAGGTCTTACTAAGCTAGGTGACCTTTTGATGACAATCGATCTATCCGAAGATCTGAAACCACACGCACTGAAGATATAGTACGAGCTGAGTTTCCATGTTTGACCGGGGTTGTTACAAACACGCATAGGAGTCCGTGCATTTGATAGCGTGAGAATCCCTCTGAGGACCCCCAAATATTATTAACTGGAATAATTGCGGAAAAGTTGGCAATCATGGAACTTCGAGCATATTAAGTTAGGAACTCACGGAAGAGCAGTGAGAGAGAAAAGTTGTATATATCGTGCTGCGTTTTGAAATCTAGTTAGTTAAGAAAATCTTTACTAATTTCAATAAAATTGCGCTGATATAGCTAAAAGAAGTTTTCAACCAGCTGTGACACCAAAAGAAGAATAAGACGGTGTTTGGTTCGGTCGTTCTGCTCTGCAATATCCTATTACACTGCAAACCGACAATGTTGCCTTGTGTTTGGTTCGCGTGGGTCGTAATCGGATACCGCGTATTACGTTAATTAACAGCCCTGTACAAAGTTGATCAACAACAAACGCAGCCTTAGACCATGTACAATATAGTAGATGCTAGATTCTTCACTTCACTGCCATGTCACATAGGTCTTAGATTTGTTTTTCTCCTACAATGTTTAGCATCCCCTTCTTTCTCTAGAGTGAGATCCACAACTAAATAAAATATTATATATTTTTCTCCGCACCACACTCTTTCTCCCTTTCTATTTGACTTACATCTGAGCCAATTATTTTCCCCATTAGCTAGCACCGGTACATGTACATGCATGGTTCCAGAAAAATGCAATATACATTTTTCTCCGCACCATACACTCTCTCTCTCTCCCTACCTATTTGACTTACATCTGAGCCAATTATTTTTCCCATGAGCTAGCACCGATCCATATACATGCATCGGTTAATGCAAGCCAGCACCGATTGTTGCAGTAGTTAGCACCGGTGCCAAGATCCAAAAGAGAGAAGCCGGCACCGGTTTTCAACCACCGTGTGGATGGCCTTAATAACCCATGGAGAAACTTGTGAGAAGAAACAGATGGAGAGGTACAGGTGGCCAGTACATAATTATTTTTAGACAAGGTTGGTACATAGTTTCTTCTTCTTTTTTGAAACAAGGTTAGTACAAAATTTTCGTTGGCAAGCCTAGCTGGTTTAGTAGTATCCCTGGAACTCAGGGCTCGGCCGGGATATTAGCTGATTCGCGCGCGGCGCGTGCACGTGCAGCTGCGACGCCACGCCCGTCCCAACCCCCGGAGTTTGAGGCCTCCTGCTGCCTCGCATACGATCTTACGTCGCTGTCGACAGCGACAATTCAAGATAATATTCCTCCGTTCCATTCCTCCGCGCGCGCCACGCACCCTACACACATCCATATACACATAGATCCTTGATTATTTGCCTGTCCGGGCCTGCGTGCCTACATGCTGCACGTACGCTCGTCTGGCGCTCGCGGACGCCGTGCGCACGCCGGTTAATCGATCCGTCCATCTTTTCCGGTGGCCGGCCGGCGCGCGGGTGATCAGCCGACCGACGCCGGTGCACGCACACCTGAATGTTTTGCCATCCAAGCTGATCGATCGATCGATCTGTTGGGCATTGAATGTGCGCCTGCTGCAACCAGCCGGTATGGTACGGTGTCAGCACGTCCGCGACGGGGATGACTTGCAACTTATTTTCTAGATAGATAACTAGCTTTCCTAAATAAGTTTGCGTTTCAACGCCAAATGGAGCGCACTTGCAGCTGCTGAAGTTGCCAACTTTTCCGCCGAGGGTACGTACGCACAGAAATGTACATACTAGCTACCACGAGCTGCTAAACGCACAAGTAAACTAATAAATGATACATATAAGCTCCTCCAAATGAAAACCGAATAGACTGCGAGCGATAGACCGATAGATAGTAGTAGTACTAACTGAAATCAGATTACCGATAGATAGTAGTACTGACTGAAATAAGATTAAAACGGTAATGCATCATGTTGTGTATGGCTCATATATAACAAGGTGAAAGGAATATGCTGTGTTCGAAAACAGGAGTGCAGCATACGCTTTCGAGACGCAACCCTCTGGGGCCCGATTGGGTATAAATATATACCCGACCTCTTATAACTCTAATCGTAAGAGAATAAAGAAACTCCTCGTACGGACGGAACCTCCTTGATTCGGTTTCTGGGAACATAGGCTTTGTCGAACCTCGTAATTAAATTCATATATCTCTTGTGTACTTGTTGTGATTGTCTCTCGCACAAAAAGACATCGCCGGTTGCAACACATGAGTGTTGTTGTGGTGCTAGTTAGTTTGCTGTATCAAGTTCGTCTTGGAAGTCTGGCTCTCTCTATATAAAATCAATGTTAAAGGAATGAAACGAGCGTACTGTACACTGCTGCAAGCTTGCCAAGAACACAAGCAAATCTCGAATATCATGAATGCATGCGTGGAAGTTCTCACATCTTTTCCTATCATCGTCTCTCCTCTGCACTATGCTATGTCTTGAGCAGTGTGTAGCTTAATCTGTACTACAAGTTTGTGCCATATGCCATATGCATATGCAATGCAACGTACGTATATCCACATTTTTGAAGCAATTCATTTTGTTTTCCCATTTTGATTGACCCAGGTAACTGATTTTGCTTCAAAACGAGCCTGGCTCCACAACCTAAATTTCAAGTCTATCTTTGACTAGGAACGTGTCATCAGATTTAGAATTTGCATTTCTTGTCCAAATTTGAGGCAATACAAATAAACAATCAGAATTGCCCATGTAATTATGCAGCTATATATTTTTGAAAATACACACGTATTTTTCTATATAACTCTAATAATACCATGATTGAAAATACATTGTATTTGTTGTACAACCGCGATAGTTATAATACATTATGTGTGTGTGTGTATATCTGTGTGTGTGTACATATGTATGTGTGTGTGTGTGTGTATATATAATTTTTGCTATGTACCCTTTTTCATATATAAAAGAAGTATATACATAGATGTTGCTATAAAATGTGGACTTTCATGAAAGTTTTCATGAAACTCACTTTGGGGTATCTTATAATCATTATTGGATTATGCTTAAATTGATAAAGAGGTACCATCATATGATTTAAGTGGTATATGTGGAGTGGGAGTACATACTCCCAGGAGTACCATACTATTTTCTTACACACACACACACACACACACACACACACACATATATATATATATATATACATATGTGTGTGTATATATATATATGTATATATACATATGTATACATATACATATATCTATTCAATATACACAGTTATAATTTGAATACCAAAATAAGCGGTGTAAACCCTTCTCTTCTGCTCTCAATTAGTGACATAGTTCTAGAGTTTTATCTCTTTTATGAATTATTGTGTGAATTTCTAGCCTTCAAAGCTAACAAGGTGCCTTATATCTCACTAGTTATTTGTATTTATATGTAGATATCATTAATTTTGGCATAATCCAAATTAAATAAGGCTCACGCCATTTCATATAATGCAATGTATATGGCGGGGACGCATCATATTCCTAAGTGAATGTAGTTTAATTTTGATGTGAGCCATCCGATTAAGTAAGGTAAGTCTCATAAAGGAGAACGATTATGTGGTAAGATAGTAATCCGCTTTGATCATCGGAAATGTGTGCGGTTTATTCAGCCTGAAGTTGATAATTTGAAGAAAAAAATTAATGTGCGGTTTATTCCAGAAACAACAAAGTGTCTTAGATTATATTCGCGGTTTGTATTGTTCCGCTTTTAAAAGCCAGTTTCTACCATATAACTATGGGTTTGCTATTTTCATGTCGCCTAAAATGTTCTTAAGTTTAAGTCAATTTTTATGACCATTGTATTTGTGTAGAGATTGATGTACCGTGTGATTAGATGTTGATCGATCCAATAGATTAAAAATATGACTTATGCTTAAGAAATTTTATTCACAAGTTCAAGTAGCGGGATGAAGTTAGACAAATTGGCAAGAAGGTCAAATGTCAGGTCTGAATTTAATTTAAGATCAGATACGACGTATCACCCGCAATGTTTGAAAATTGACCTTTATTTAGCTAGATCTCTACTTGGGATGTGTAAATTATGTGATAATCAACGCGATTGAGTCCTCACTTGAAAGAGTAAAAAAACTCTTAGCCTATTGGAATAAAATAAGGCAACTTGTAGGGATCAGAAGAAGAATAGAATTGAAGCGGAATATGGAATAATGGAATGAAAGGTTAATTCCATGAGTCCCACGACTGGTCAAAGGATGGTATAAAGTTTGTTTTTATTAATTGGAACTTTGCACATGAACCCTTGCAATTCGAAATACCTTTTCCTTAGAAGGAATGTGCATATGAAAAAAAACTTCAATTCACCTGCACACATATAGCCACCCTGCCCTGATTCATCACAGCGACGGAAAACTAGCTGCGTAAAGCTTCGCTGTGTCTCTCCCACACAAATACTCTAGAACATGCTTTCATAAGATAATTTTAGACCATAGGGATAATTGGCTAGTACACTCATCTTAAGGCTCATAACTCATATGCCACGGGTTCAAATCCTGAACAATCAAAATATGAAAATGTGATCATCAGTCAGAGAAACAATGTGACACACCGCTATGCTATGCTACGGTTGGCTGATTCAACGAGATATATGTGTGCAGTTAAGGAATAATAGTCTCCTGCCAGGGCATATTTGTAAAATATCACGTCATACTGTGTATGAAGCACTATTTGCAGATGGAGACATCTCATTGCTCCTTATGAGGCCATTTTTGTGGCAGGTACGTCCCCCGGTCCAGAGACAATCTTCCTTCTTTCCTTTAGTCCTTCCAAAACCAGTCATGACCAATGCAAAACACTCTCTGACCACACATACATATGTAGCATCCACAGCTAACTCCCATTCCTCTATACGCCATACTTTACTATAAAATTTATAACCTAAGTCTTGTCTTTGTCGAGCATCCCAGATCAGATCACCCCAAAATTCCCAAAGAACCCAAACCCTACATCTCGATCTCCCTCTTCTTTATAACTCGTATCTCCTCTCCTCTTGTTACAACATCTCAAGCACAACCTCTCACTCCCATCTTGGCTTTCCTGCCTGTCCCTAGCCTGTTGCTTTCAAGCTGAGCAGAACCAAGCAAAGGAGCCTTACTTGCCAAGGTATGCGCTTCTTTTGTACTGTCCGGTGACAAACCAAACGTATATATGGCTGTGGTTCGAAGCTTGTAATGTGGTGCTCTGTGCTTCTCAGATCTTTGGGGGTAAGGAAGCATGCATCCGAGCGTCGCGCCGCTGACCGTGCCTCCGGGCTTCCGGTTCCACCCGACCGACGAGGAGCTCCTCTACTACTACCTGAGGAAGAAGGTTGCCTACGAGGCCATAGATCTCGATGTCATAAGGGAGATTGACCTCAACAGGCTTGAGCCCTGGGATCTCAAAGGTAACCAACTCGATCAGCATGTCCTCTATATATATTGCGAACCATAATTTCTACATGTCATGTATAGATTAAGCGAGAAATGGGCAGCGCTAATTTACAAGGTGTTGGCTTGCATGGTGCATAATGCAGATCGGTGCAGGATTGGGACGGGGCCTCAGGACGAGTGGTACTTCTTCAGCCACAAGGACAAGAAGTACCCGACGGGGACGAGGACGAACCGGGCCACGGCGGCGGGGTTCTGGAAGGCGACGGGGCGGGACAAGGCCATCTTCCTCGGCAATGGCAGGAGGATCGGCCTGAGAAAGACGCTGGTGTTCTACACCGGCAGGGCGCCGCACGGCAACAAGACCGACTGGATCATGCACGAGTACCGCCTCAACGACGAGAACGTCGAGGTCCCGGCCGTAAGCACGCGCACGGCACTAGCTAATAGTACTACTAATTTACTTGCTCCAGTATTGAATTGATTCGATCATTGGAGCAACGTGCAGTGATAGTATCACAGATTGCTTAGTTAATGGTGGTTGTTGAAATGTGAAATATGCAGGAGGATGGGTGGGTGGTATGTAGGGCTTTCAAGAAGAAGAGCATCCAGAGGGGCTTCGACCAGCCGGACATGGTGGCAGCGGCCGACGACAACGAGCTCCAGTCTCAATTCCATGGCGCCACCGGCATGACGCCAGTCGACCAGAAGCGCGGCCTCCACCAGCTTATGCACGGCGGCGGCTTCCCCACGTTCGACCCCTCGATGCATCTGCCGCAGCTCACGAGCGCCGAGACGCCGCCGGGTGTCCTTGCGTTGATGTTCGGCACGCCGACCGCGTTGGTCTCCATGAACTCGCTTGACGTCGTCGGGTGTTCCCAGAATATGATGAAGCTGACGACGTCAGGCGGTAGGACCGGGGAAATGCTGCTGAACGGCGGCGACCGCTTCGGCACCGCCGCGGACTGGTCGATCCTGGACAAGCTCCTGGCGTCGCACCAGAACTTGGACCAGCTCTTCCATAGCAAGGTCGGTGCATCAGCTGTAGGAGTGCATCAGCAGCTGACGGAATTGGGCGCTTCTTCACTGCAGAGGTTGCCATTCCATTACCTTGGGTGCGAGGCCGCTGACCTCCTCAAGTTCTCGAAGTAGATCGATATGTATCATGCTATCTGAGCAGCTGAGCCCCTGTAATTTTGGGTACGTAGTTTGGTTCATTAATTTGATCTACTTTAGTTCGGAGTTCTTGTGGTACTGGTTAAATTGTACTCTCCGGTCACAAAAGAGTAACGCTTTAGAATACGTGCAATCAAAACTTATTAATTTTGACCATATAGGTTGTTTAAAATATACGGTTTGGATATATGAAAATGGTATGAGTGAATTTGTCATAAAAATATTTTCATAATATTACACTTTTATAACTTATTTTAAATATATAATAAGAAAATTTAATAATTAAATGAGCATATTAGTGACTTTGAAAAGTCAAAACCATCACTCTTTTGTGACTAGAGGGAATATATAAGTACATGTAGTATATGTGGCATGCATGAACGCGTTCGTTTCTACCTCTCCATTAGAACCTTTTTGATGTATCAATTTTGCCCTGAAATTTATTAATTTGTTAGGCGTTTGTTGGAGTTATATATGAAGGACATGCGTGGGTTAATACCTTAGCTTTCACGGAGAACTAGCTAGTGATGCTTAATTACAGTTAAACTAGCTGTTTGATTGTAACAGCCCGAAATTTGGGTTTATTTTTAAAAATATGAAATTGTGATCTTTTGTAAAAAAAAAATTTGATGGACTTAGTTGACATTTGTTTTTCTGGATTTATTTAGACCTTTTGTCTAATAAAAGAATTTAAGAATCAAATCCTAGAAATACATAACTAATTAAGGATCAAAATAAATTGAAAAGAAATAAGATAAAAAAATCCAAAAATTAGTGTAATGATTCTGTAAACAAAGTGGGAAATATTTAAAACATGTTTTTACAAACTTTTCTCAAATAGAATAATAACAAGACATACAAACAGAACTTAAAAGAATTTTTTTGAGAAATATTCATGGCACATAAAATTCTGAAATAATTACACAATACTCTAAACTATGTTAGTAACCTCTCATAAACTTTTCATATTTTTTAGACTTATATTTCTATGTCTAATAATTACCTAAAGCACTAGCATTTTTCTGAAAATTCAGAGACAAGATTTTCCTCTCCTCATCGATCGATGGGCCCCCCTGGCAGTGCTTCTTCTCCACGGCGCCAAGCCAGCACAGCCCGTGCCATGGCCACGTGGTGCGGCGCCTCGCGCCAGCGCACCTTGCCGCCCCTGGCCATCCACAGCTTCTCCTTGCCCACGCCCATGTCGCATTGACCCTGTCAGGCCCGAGCATGCTGCCACGGTGCTCGCGAGTTCTCCTCGCGAATACTCTGTCTCCTCCCTATTTAAGCTGAGCTCTGAGTGCCTCTCACCCTCTTCTTCGCCTCCCCCTACTTCCCTCTCCATTTCCCTTCTTCTCTAAGCTTAAACCAAGCAAAGCCCCCGAATGCCATTTTTGGCCGACTGTGCCACCTCCAAGCATTCCGGCCGCTCCAGCGAACTCTGGCCCTCTCCGACCGTGTCATGGCACGCCTCACACCACGTAGAGACAAAGTACCCCTCCTTCAATTTGGGGGATACTCCACCGGAGAGCCGCGCAACCGCCATCTTCTCCGGTTCCGGCCAACATCGCCTCCATCGCCGCCACTTCTTCTCCGGCAGCCCTCCCCTCAATTCCTCCCCACGGGAGTCTCCTAACCTCCCTTTACCTTCCCCTATCTCTCACTTGCTCTCTCGTTCTCTCCAGGACCGCCGCCACGTTAAACCGGCCACGTCGCACCAAGTCACTGCCGCCGGCTCACATCGGCGTCTCCCCATCCTCGGCGACCACTCCAGTGAGACCCACTGACCTCCCTCATGCTCATCCTCCCTTCATTTCAACCCCTACCCCCTCCGAGCGCCACCGCCACGATTTCCGTCCATGGCCGGGCGCCGCATGCATTTGCCACACTGCCACAAAGCCGCCGGAGCCGCAACCTCGCCTCCTTTAGCCCCCTGTCAACCCATTTTCGTAGTCGCCTCCGCCACGCCGCCGCTCCCTCGTTGGCGATGAATGACGCTCCAAACCGCCCACCACCTCCTCTGTCGCTACCCCCTTCTGCTCCCTGTGTGTTTTCCTCTCTGTAAATCTCTGAAAAAATAGGACCCTTTTTCAAGTCAAACCAACTAATGCTAACAAACCTTATGAATGTCATTTAGGTTCTTCAAATGAGTTAGTAAGATTTAAGTTTGAAGGAAGTAGCATCTCAGTCAGAAGGATGTTCTGTTATTTGTTAATGAACAGAGAAGTACTTAGATGAAAGTCTGAAATGACAGTAGGTTTACAAATTTGTTGAATGACTAATTGATTACTCAAAAGAATTGTTTAAATGGATATTTGAATTAGTTAACCAACACTCATTCTCATGATACTTCCTCAATTTGAAATGTATGAACATAGAAGAGGAGTAGGAGAAGAATTGAAATGTCACTGAAATCTCTTTTGTTAATCAAGACATCTAATGTTAACAAGACTTCTGGCTGTCCATTAGTTCACTCAAATGCCTCAACTAATTTGAAGTGTGATATTTGGAGATGATTTAGCTAGCAGCGGTAGAGAAAGATTTTCCTTTTGTAAGTTACATGAACAGAGAAGGTGATCTGAAATTTACAGTAGGGTAATGATTTTGCTAATGCATGTAGTTAGATTTTTTTTTTCAATTTAACCACTGAGTAGTTATCTAACAAAGGCAACCCCATATGTAAACAAGTATTGAGATGTATATCCCAAAACCAACAGTGAACAACCAAATGTTTAGTGAACTAATTAATCAAAGAATGATTTGATTAGGCAAAGAATTAATAGGATGAGAAAAATATTAGAACAACAAGTAAACTACTAATGGAAGCTTCAAAATTTTAGACCACATGATAATAGCTAAAGTCCAGTAGTGAAAAAAAATGTTTAACAAGTGCTTAGCAGCCATTTAACAACCAAATGAATAGTGAACCATATTATGTATAAAAGAATTGGCTAGTGAACAAATCAATCAAAGAGAATACTCTAATTAGATAAACTCTCAATGAAATTGATGAATATACAGAGAATTAAAAAGGCAGTAAGCTAAATGCCCTTTCAAATGCAAGTATTTAAAAGTTATGTTAAATTAGTTGGCCATTAGCAATTAATCCAAAAGAGCAAGAACTAAATAAGATGCTAGATTGGAATGCAGTACCCATGTAACAATGAAATAGAGCCATATCAAGTGCCAAAATAAATTAATTAGAAAGTATGATTAGCCATTAATATTTAATCGAAAAGAGTAAGGCCCTGTTTGGTAGAGCTCTAGATTCTCATTTTTCAGATTCTGCTCCTGATTCTCTCAGAATCCACTTCTCTGATAATCTAGAGTTGTCTGTTGAAAGTGTTTGGCTAATAGGTTGGCTCTAAAAACCATGAGGGAGGATTAGAGGCAGATAGACCAAGCTACCCCTTATACAAATACTTAAATTGTGTCTTATAATGCTTGCTACGCAAATCACAGAAAAAGGAGCAAATCTTTATTCGTTAGAATAGCACTTCTGTTCATCACAGGGAAGCTGGAATCAGCTTAATCATCCGTATAGTCAACTCATACGACAGAGTTGAGTCCAACCAAAAGGATCCATAACTTTAGGATGACCCAAGAAAGAATCAGAGTATCTTCTTACAATGAGGGATTGAGGAGGGAACAAAAAACAAAACACCTATTTCCGCAATTGCTTCCTTTTCAATTCACGAAATGAGCTGAGATATTGTACAACCGAATAATCCAGAGAAAAAAAACCTTTCCCGTTAGGAAAGTCAAAGGAAGGGATGAGCAGAGAAGTGCTATCCAAAGAATTCGTGTTTTCAAACCGCTTTTGCTTCCCTAAAAGCTTTCGTCGACATCTTAGTTTGCCTACAGAGTGTTCTAGCACCAGTTAAAATTTCAAACATGGGTAGATTTTCATATGCAACATGATCAAAATATTTTTTTTCCAATGCATTTCTATTATGTATTCCCAAATCATGGATTTTGGGATGTTACAGACTAGAGGCAACAGGACACCGAAGGGAGGACCGGAGGACGACGGCGGCTCGCTGGCCGTTGGCTAGGCCGCTCCTGCTCGCACTCGGTGGCTTGGGTAGGAGAGCTAGGTTTAGGCAGGAGCAAGAGTTCGGGAATTGGGGTGAGGAGGTCAGGAGGAGGTGCAAGGAGTTGGGGTTGAGGAGGAGAGGACTGGTGCTACATGGGTTGGGCTGTTGGGCTCCTACATGGGTACTCCATGGTGTTAATGGGCCGGACCGGTGCTTCAGTCCACCCAGTATCAGGCCTAGGTCAACCCCTGCATTTACTTATATACGTGCACTACTACAAAACAGGCTATAGTAGACGCCCCATCACAGACGGTTCCTTTGGAACCGTTCGTGTTGGGTCATCCGACTGCGGGTGGCGCGGGCCGACTATCACAGACGGTATTTTTTAGAACCGTTTGTGATAGTCATCTATCCTGACGGTTCATTAATAGAACTGTCAGGAATTATCACTGACAGTTCTATTCACAAACCATCTGTGATAATCAGTTAATCACGAGCGGTTCTCAATAAGAACCGCTCAGGATATATCTGACAGTTACGAATAAGAACCGCTCAGTGATAATTAGTTATCACGCACGGTTCTAATTAAGAACCGCTTGTGATATCTGCGCTATCCTCTGCGCTGCCGCCACGCCTGCGCCAGACTTGCCGCTCTGAGGCCTGTGTCCAGACGGTTCTTTAATAGAACCGTCAGGATAGGTGCTATCACATATGGTTCTTAACAAGAACCGTCTCTGATTGTTGGGCGAAACGAAAATTTGAACATAATGGGCGGCTACAAACTCGCTTTATATAACCTCCATCTCCTCCTCTGCGGTCTCTCCTCCTCACAGCTCATACCTCCATCTCCTCCTCTCTGCTTTCTCCTCCTCACACCTTGCGCCCGGCCTCCGCCGAGCTTGTCGCCATGGCCTCCTCCAACTCGTCCCGGCGTCATCGTCACCGGCCTCATCCGAACCATCACCCCGGCCTCCTCCACCTCGCCTCAACCTCATCACATCCTTGGCCTCCCACGACCTCGCCGCCGGCCTCCTCTTCCGTCGCCCGGCCTCCCACGACCTCACTCTCTCTACTTCCCCTTTGCTTTGTGATGTGGATTACCGAGTTGATGCTACTTGTGATGTGGGTGATGCTACTTGTGATGTGTGTAGTTCATGTTGAGTTATTTGGTTTGGACAAAAATATAGATGGTAGATCGCGACCGCTCGGTAAAATCATCATAACTTTTGCATACGAACTCCGATTGCGACGTTCTTTGGCTCGTTGGAAAGCTAACGAAAAGCTCAATCCGAAAATCCATAAGTCAAGGTCAGATTCTTCGCGACGTCTCGAAAAAGTGAAAACCCCAAAAAGGTCGTTTAGGGCCTCTAAACGGCCTCCGTTTTTAGCAAATTGCCGGTTTTTTGCCACGAAAAAGGCTATCACAGACGGTTCTAAACAAGAACCGTCAGGAAAACTCATCACGCATTACGAACAAGAACCGTGTGAAAATGTCATCACGCACGGTTTGTAAATTAAACCGTCGGTGATATTCTCGATCACGAGCGGTTTTTATGAAAACCGCTCGTGATAATTGCCTTGACAGATGGTTTCAATAAAAACCGCTCAGTGATAGTGCGATCACAGACGGTTTTGAACCGCTCAGGATAATCGCCTGTTATCACAGACCAACAAATATAGACGGTTCGAAACTGTGCGTGATGACGGTTCCAACCGCCTCGTGATGAGGCTTCCTGTAGTAGTGGTGCATGAATGGAGGTAGGGGTAGTTACTAGCTAACTAATATTAGGTATAAGTTAAAATTAGGCACTATAATTAATTAACAAAATATATATAAGAAAAAATTACTCATTGCAGAAAGGAGGAAATCACAGACCATCCAAAATCATAGTTTTAGCAACAAATGCTAGACAATCGCATTTTCTGGTGCACTCATGCAACCACTTTTAGTTTTAGCACTAAATCAACATGAAAAATTCCCCCAAAAAATCTAGATGTACTTATCAGTTTACTCTACATCTGTAGAAAATTTTAATTTTAATACTAACAAAAATGAGAGAAAACTGGCAAATGACAAAGCAAAAGGAAAAGACAATTGCTACTGTTCAAAACAAACTTATATTTTTTGTTTCTTGTAACACAATTTGAATTCAAAGTTCAAATTTTAACTGGTGCTAGAACACTCTGTAGACAACATCAACATTTTTTGTCAGTATTTCATATTGATTTGGTGCCCAAACCAAAACTTGATTGTATGAGTTCAGTGTTCACTGCAAAGAGTTATTACATAGCATATGGGACCAGGCAATTTTAGCTATATATCAAATATAAAATATAGTGGGTAATATGAAGAAACAAGTTATATGAAAGTAAAAAAATGCCTTTTCAAAACATTTTGAGCCGAAAACTACTTCTAGGCCCGGCCTTCTAGAGCTGTCGGGCTTTTCCGGCTGAGCTCGTGCTGTTGTACATTTTTTGGTACCGGTCTTTTTGCCTTTTGTTTTTATTTCGCTTCTCAGGCCGACTGGACTAGGCCGTGCTGTACTTTTTCTCATGTCTAGATGTGTGGAACAATCACAAATTAAATAATAAATAAGCAATATTTAATGTTAATCACCTCATGCATGCCGCACTCTTTGCCCCACCCCTAGAGATGGCCATGGCCCCATTTCCTATTCCTCATTGGGTGAAGCAGGGTCGGAGCTATTCCCCTACTCCCTATCTCCGCTCCCCGCATGGGCTCCTAATAACCCTATGACATGTGGGCCATTAGCCTATTACCGCATTGTTTAAATCTTTAAGGGTTTGCTTGTTTATTTTCTTGGGAGTTGGAACACCATTTTTAAAAATATTGTTGGAATTATTTAGTTGAAACATTGATAAGTACTGTTTAAATTATTTGGAACATTGATTCTGTCATCTCTATGTGTGTCTATGTAGGAGATAAAGATCTAATTTTCCGGTCTGGGTCCCTGATAACCCGACAGGGACGGAGAACGAGTGATGAGTGCATCCCTACAACACCTTCTTCTTCTCCACCTAATGCTCATGATATACGCCTCGAATTGCCGACAGGACCAATAACAAGAGCATGTGCTAAGAAACTACAGACTCAGGTGATCTTACTCCTTAATGAACATGTCATTGATTTCAATGAGAATTTTATACTACCTAAAAACAGTGTTTTACTTGTGCTCAGATTTGAAGATTCATTGATGGATGGAGATCAAGGATATACGAACGTCATCCAAGGAGGTCAAGGCGCTGGCCTATGACCCATTCGGCCAAAGAGGAGAGGGCCAACGTCCATGCGGCCAAGAGAAGGATCAAGACCCAACGGTCAAGCATAAAGCCCATGTGGAGGAACCAGGAAGGAAGCCTATGCCCACAGATGAACAATAACCAGCCCATGAATAGTGCCGCACGCGAACAAAGAATGTGCTAAATGACGACGCGCTTCTGATGACGTCTTGTCTTTGCGAAGAATCACGCCATCTGTGCATGCATGAACAGTGTTCACATATGAATAGTCCCACATGGAAAATTAGTACTGAATAGCTCTTAGCCCGAGACTATATATTGAGGGGTAGACCCCCGTTGTAAAGCAGACCAGTTTATACATAAGAATTGAAACATAGCTATTGTTTGTTCTTTCTAAACCAGAGTTCATACGAGGACTTCTGAGAGAGAATTAGGCGATCAATTGTTTGTTCTGCATTTTAAGGTCAAGTTTGCTTTTCCGCTGGGAATTGAGGGCTTGGCGATCTCCGCTCGTGGTCTCGCGGCGATCATCCCGATGCGTGTTGGCGAATATCCATAGAGCTGCAAGTCCGTGCACTGGCGCGTGGTGTACAGCTGAGTGTTGTTCATCATCAAGCACTATTTATCTATGATTCTACTCGAGAAGATCGGGCCACCCCGTATCAACGAGGGAGAATAGCACGCCAGAACAGGGACGGAGATAAAGAACGGAGATTTTTCCTTCTCTCAGGGACAAAAAATATTCTACCACTCCCCACCAGAGAATAAAGAATTGCCTCCTTGCCATCCCTACCCACCCCCTCCGCCCCTCCATCTTTTCCCTCCTTTGCACCCGGCCCCTGGATCGTCAGTCCAACAGCCCATGCTGCAAGGTGCAGCTTGCAGTCAGGCTGCGAGGCACAAGCCGCATTGAGCAAATTCAGCTTAAGAGTTGCGGTAAGATTTTTCTTTTTCTGTTTTGAAAATTCTGAAGTAGAAATTAAGTTTAAATAGAACTGAAGTACTGAAGAGCCCCTACTTACTCTCATTTCTGAACACTTGGGAAGTTGGGATCAATTTGATGGTGCAATTAGCAACTTTTTTTAAAGGGTTTCTTTTGGACTCCCAACGCCTTCAAAAGTCGAAACCCAAAGTATCATTTGGTGGGCTTGCAAGTAGGGTTTGTTGAGAAAAAAAAAGGCAGCATAAAGGGATGAGAAGTATTGGATGCCAAGATGTACCCTAACTCCCTAACACTTTAATTTTTCACTCGGCACAAAGGCAAACTCAGTGGTATCGTTCTTTCCTTGAACTCCAAACACATGTTCTCAGAGAGCATACGTGGAATAGAAACAATTAAGAAAGAGGCGAAATACTTCGATAGATTGGAATATTACACTGTTAATTAACCACAAAAGGGTGTGATACGAATGGCACATCGAAGACTTGTACATTCAAGCTTTGATCACAAACAGACTACACAGCAAAAAGGCGTAAAAACCATAGTAAAATGTACTCCATGAAAACGTACGACATAATAGACCATAGGAGTGGATACATGAAGTGAAGTGATGCACGCAGTAGTGTCACGCGTAGCGGCGAAGATGGTTCGCAATCTCGGTGATCTGCTGAGAAGATGGCCTAGTAGATGTTGGAATGGCAAGAAAATCCCTTGCCATCCTTGCAACCGTTGGATACCTGCCACAGTTGTCCTTCCACCACTCGAGAATATGGAAATTCTCTTGGTTTATAGGGACGGTCTCATCTTGCAGGTAAGCGTCGAGTTCAGTCCTGCTTCCTTGTGAACTGGGATGCTCCGGCTCCTGCTCCTGCCCTTCCCGATTAATAGCATGCCCTTGCTGTGATGGATCGACGTCCATTTCATTGCCCTGATTGCTGTACTCTGTGAAGAGCCGATCAACTGTTACTCGTACCTCAGAAATGCAGCCTGGATCTAGGTTAGCGTGCTTTAAAATCTGTTCAACGTATGTGAGTTTGAATCTCGGGTCTAGAACAAGTGGTATGCTTAGTGACAAATATGACTCATCCAAGAACTTCCCCACATAGTGTAGTGTAGCATCAAGATTCAGTGCATGGAAACAGGGACCACCGTCGTCAAAATCTTGCATCCATTTGGTGTATTCAAAATGTAACTTTTTTCTCAGCTTCAACAGCTCTATAAGGCACAGGTTTGAAGTTGGAGAGCTGGATGCAGAAAATGCTTCCATGGCACGATATGTTGTACCCAAAGTAGTGCGATACGATTCTGTTAGCTCTGTTTCTTGAAATGTGGCTTCTCCCGCTAAGCCTGCAATTTCTGCTGCTGCAGAAGAGCATTCGTCATGAAGGATTTCCAGTGCATAATAACATACATACCACCGACCGTCATATCTCCAAGGGTGATTCAGCCGCAGACGTGAAGAAATTCCTCTGCGTTTCTTCTGACTCAAATCCTGAAAGGCAACCAGCCAAGATTCTCCCATAAAAATGTCATCATCAGGGAAGCTGCCGATACGAGCAATCATATGTAAGTCCGAACATACGCCGGTAGCACAGAGTAACTTATATTGGGTCGCAGAGAGCTGCCCAAGATAATTGTCATCGTGCAACTTATTTCTTAATTTAGAGATATCCGATGTTTCTTTGCATAGAACGCTACAGACCTTAAGCCGAAGACCCCAGCAAGAAATAGTTTCCTTCAATCTAGCATAATTTTCCTCGTCTGTGGGCACGCAAATATTATCGTAATATTTGATCTCCAATATTTGTTCATAGGAGGGCTCATATTCATCCGATGCCTTAAACACTTGTATGACTCTCCTATGGAGATTCCATTCACCATCGATGAAGTGCGCCGCCAAATACACAACTCTCCCCCAGGTAGTTTCAGCTTCGCCTATAGATAAACTTACTTGCCCAGGAGTACATCTCAGTGCCTCCTTCAAGTTTCTCATTTCATCGTCGAAGAGCGCATCACATCTATCCTCAACGTCATCTCGCGATGGCATCTTGAAATCAGGACAGAGAAATCCGACGAATCTCCCAAACTGGACATCCTCAACAACCGAGGAAGGGTATCCATGTAACGCAATCATTCTGACAAGCTGATCTTCACCAGCAGATTTTATCTGATCCAAATGATCAGATCCTGACTTGGAGGTCGATGCTTGTCCACTGTACATCGCATTTTGTGTAGGGGCTGCAGGCGACACCTGCTGTTGTCTCCCGGGTTTAGGGTGTCGCACGGGGCATGTTTCTTCGTAATGCTTCTTCATGCGCGAAGTCCCGTCCCTGACAGGATCGGCGCACAGCATGGCCTTGCAATACCTGCACTCTGCTTTCTGCTCAAAGTGCTCCCAGTACGGTGAACGCCTGCTGTAGCGCTTCCGTGCGCTACGGGGAGCTTCAGAATCAGGTATTAGGTTGTCCCCGTCAGCCATTCCTCTGCCTCTCGTGAAGGGGAACCGGGGGAAGAAAACTTTTCGCTGGTCTAGCGGACGATTTGGCCCTGCTGGATAAGAATAATGTACAGGGATCTTGGTTAAGTTTCTAGAGCTTCGCCACTTAATTGCAACCAAAATGTAGATTCATGGGGAAACTGCATAATACTTTTTTTTTGGGAGAACGAATCAGCATGAGCCCTGCTATTGCATTTTAAGAAGAAAGAAATATTTGCATAATACTAATTACTGGTTTTTAAGAAGTTTGGAAAACAATACAATCTACCGCGGATCTGAACGGTGAACCTGGAGAGTAGACACACATCTAAGGATGCTTGAAACTTCTCTTTTTTGTTTTCATTCCATTGTTGACCCACGAACAAAAACGGATCACTTAGAAACAACAAAACCAATACACACACGCACACAAAGAAAGAAAGAAGGAAGGACAGAAAGAGAAACCAGAAAGATTAGAGAAAACTTACGAGGCGGAGGTAGAGACAGATCGGTAGCTGCAGTTCGCTCCAGCCGGGAAAGCACGCGGGACGACGATGGGAAAGGAGACCGCCGATCGAGTCCCTGCTTTGTGAGAGAGACAGGGCTTTTGTGGATGTGTGCGGGTCTGAAAATTTTGGCAAGGTACTCAGCTCATCCTACGGAGTTCAGTCCTGCTTCCTTGTGAACTGGTAAGATTAGAGATAACTTACGAGGCGGAGGTAGAGACAGGTCGGCAGCACGCGGGCAGACACGCGGGACGACGATGGGATGGGAGGCCGCCGGGCAGCTGCGGTTCTCTCCAGCTGCAGTTTCGGGGGGAGAGGGCTTTTGTCAAATTGTGCGCGAACATAAAGAGAGAACAAAAAAGAGGTCAAATTGTGGACAACTCCACATCTCGGGCCAGCCTGTACTCGGGCTGTCGGGCACGACCGACCTAGCTTGAGCCCGAGCCCGGACTAAAAAGGATATTAAAGTTAGTAGAATAGTAGCCTATTAAAAATAAGAGGTGAAGAAGACCTCAAGTCAAGCTATGGAACGGACATGGTGCTGCCGGAGCTCGTACTTTACGAGAACAGGCCACATTTTTATTTTTCTTCGGCTAAGCAAAACAATTATCTATTAACAAAGCCTCAGCGTTTGCTTATCTGGGATTACGTTAGACCAGTAGGCGACTAGAAAGGTGTCGGACGAATTCCGAGAATCCAAGTCATCTGTAAAAAACACTGTGTTATTCACTGAATCAGTAGATAGCATTCATAGATACATCACTAAATCAATTCATACATGGTGTAGATTAAATCATACCATTCATTAATTAATATATCAGAATTTACATAGACCGCATCGGGTCGGGTTTTTACAATAGGGATCGAACAGGCCAAAAATTACATTACAAAAGTTGCGGAAGCGACAAGGAAAATAAATGGATGAGAGTATATCTCTCCACAGGCATGCGACTAGGGAAACCCGTGTGTATCCGATATTACCCAAAAACTCAGATAATATAGGATGCACGCAAGCACCGATGGAGTCAACTAGACTGAGGCGGGACCTAGACTAAAGGAACTAAACTACGCTTCATCATCTTCGAGGCTTCCAACTTTTGGATCCTTGTGTTATATGTAATCTTCAAGATTTTCTGCTTCTGAGAGTTTTTTTGCACTACTACAAAAATACTAATATTGGACACATGATCACAGACGGTTCATTGAAACCATCTGTATTAAACACACACAGACGGTTTTTGTTTAGCGACCGTCTGTGTTACTTTCCACGCTAAAAACTGTCTATAAAGAGGTAATATCACAGACGTTCATGTTGAAAACCTTCTGTGGAGTATCACAGACGGTTCTGACAAAAACCGTCTGTGATATTGTAATGACACAAATGCTCCCTATTGTAATTAGAAGTATTTTACTGATCAAGGTCCGAGAGACAATCATGAGGCTGTGTTATTTCTTTAATACAATTACTGAGAAGGTCATCGATCCCGAAGGACTAGATGCTCTGTAGGACAAGATGGTGACGACTCTACGTGATCTTGAGATGTATTTCCCTCTGTCGTTTTTCGATATCATGGTCCATCTCATTGTTCACATTGTGATGGAGATAAAGATGTGCGGACCCATGTTCCTACGTAGCATGTACCCGTTCGAGAGGTTCATGGGAATTCTCGAGTCCTATGTACGGAATCGATCTCAGCCGGAGGGCAGCATCGTCGAAGGTTATGTAACCGAAGAGGTCATTGAGTTTTGCATCGATTATATGGCTCAGGTCGAACCGATAGGTGTGGCTCGATCTCGCCACGAGGGGAGGCTCGAGGGTATCGGGACCATCGGAAGGAAAGCAATCACTCCAGATATGGATGTGTATGCTCAAGCCCATTTCACGATCTTGCAACACATGACTGAAGTGTCCCCGTATATCGACCAGCACAAGGACGTGCTTCGGCAACAAAATCCAGAGCTGCCAGATGTTTGGATCACGAGACAACACAACAGTCGGTTCAACCAATAGTTGAAGGAGCGACTCGCTAGGAGCTCGTCAAGTGATATGCTAACATGGTTGGCAAAAGGGCTAACATTTACAGCCAGACATGGCAAGGATACGACATAAATGGGTACATATTCTATAATGAGGCTCGGGATATAAAGAGCACTAACGTAGCAATGGTGTCCGTGATAGATGTATTCAAGATGCGATGGGTGAGGAGATCCTACTATGGGCTCATAAAGGAGATATGGGAGCTCGACTATGTGCTTTTTAAGATCCCCCTATTTCGGTGCCGTTGGGTCCATCTCCCACAGGTGAAGGTCGACAAGTACAGCATCACTACCGTGGACCTCGAACGTGTCGGATACAAAGATAAACCATTCGTACTCACTAACCAACTTGTTTAAGTCTTTTATGTAACCGACCATGCAAATAAGAAGCGCCACATAGTTCTTCATGGAAAAAGGAGGATTGTCGGAGTTGAAAATGTAGTGGACGAGAAAGAATACAATCAATTTGACAAGTTGTCTCCTTTCGGAAACGGCATAAGGGTTGAGGAAGAACAACATGACGAAACTAGCTACATACGCGTCGATCATCATGAAGGGCTAATTTTTAAAGATTAATTGAACAATGTGTGTATATGTACGTTCTGATGAATGGTTAATTTTAGTTCATTTGAGTTAATTGATTTGTACTGTAAAATGGATGTGCTTGTTTCTGAAATGAATGTGAATTGGATGTATATACATGTACTTGTTTTCTGCTTGTTTCAGAGGGCATGGCTAGCATTTCCTGAGGCTAGCCAATAAACAGAACTAGATTAACCAATACAAAATAATATTACAGACGGTTTCATCTACAAACCGTCTGTGATTATATATCACGGACGGTTCCTTGGTAAAAACCGTATGTGATACATCATATAGCACTGACGGTTATTGATTGGAACCGTCTGTGATATATCATATATCACAGACGGTTATTGATTGGAACCATCTGTGATACATAAAATATCACAGACGGTTCTACTTTAGAACCGTCTGTGATGTCTATCCCTATTTATATTCGGACTCTAGGGTTTGCCGCGCCCTCCACTCAAACGATTTAGTTTCTCAACTCCTCCCTCCTCCCCCGAGCCCGTCGCCGCCGTCCTCGACGCCGCCTCCTCCTCAAGCCAGTGACTCCTCCCAGAGCCTCGCGCCGTCGTCGCCGACGCCTCCTCCTCGAGCCCGGCCGCGCCTCCTCCCGAGCCCGCCTCGTCCCCTCCCCTCGAGCTCGTCGCAGCCGTCGCCGCCGCCGCCTCGCCGAGCCCGGCGTGCCTCCTCCTCCGAGCCCGCTGCCTCGTCCCTCCCCGAGCTCGACAAGCCTCCCCTCGACGCCGCGCCATGTTGCTCCGGTATTGTTCCGTACTCGTCCTTCTCCTCGACGCCCAAAGGTAACCAATACTGAGTTACCGTCCCCGACGCCCCTTTCCCTCACTCTTTCTATCAATAATCTATCATGTTGTCATAGTCCTCATTGACTCATGATAATTGCGCTGGTATCTGGTTCAAACACTAAGTAGTATGAGGTGTTGTACTTGTTTTAGGAATTTGTATTTGTTCTAGTCAGTGATTCATATGGTATTTGTTTTGATATTGCTACTGGAATATATTGCAATGTGGTGTGGTGGGCTTGAGATGAATGCTCTGTGATGATAATAGTCTTGTACTGAAATTGTTTTGATAATCAGGTTTGAACTTAAGCTCTAATTAGAATGCTTACTCTACATCTGAGAGTAATATCGAAATGTTAAATCTTAGCTTTATGCTGATTTCATTTGTTCACATGTTGTTTGTGTTGAGCATATTATTCCTTTTAAATGACTTAGAAGATTTACATGTTTATGTCAATTATGTCATTGTATTGGTCCTAATTTCTTCCCTACATATCCCAATTATTATTAATTGGTGTGTGTACCCATACACATAGAGATCGAATCTTATGATAATATGTTTATGCATGTCAAAACTTCTATTTCTTGTGAAGATGTCTTCCGCTCATTCTTCGTCAACATCGCCTCATGTGTCTGATGCACCATCCTCTGAAATATCCAATCGCGGTAGAAGAAGAGGAATATCGAAAAGGCCCGCGGACCGATTTACCATCACGGAGGTCGATCAGTCTAGGACCCCTATCAATCCTCGCCGAGTAGCGTCCGCATTCCGAAGAATGGTCGGAACAGTTGCACGGAAATATGTCAACATCACCTATAATTCGTGGAAGGAGTTGACCAAAGTTCAGAAAGATCAGCTGCTGACGGATATTTTTCGATCGTTCGAGATCCCAGAACAACACCAGGACTCCGTGCGACGACACGCGTTGCTACATACGTGCAAAGAGTGGAAGAACTTCAAAAGCACACTTGTCAAGAACTACGTGGAGAAGGATCTGATGCCCTTCCACAAGTATCTGTTCTTGGAAGAGTGCTGGGAAGACTTTGTGGCGAAGAAGATGACAGATGATTTTAGGAGTGAAAGTGCGGCACACAGGGCCCTCCAAGCAAAAAAACAAGCACCCCCCACAGACTCGGCACCGCTGGGTATGCGGGTAAAATCCCGATATGGAGGGATCAGGACTAGCAGGCAAGCCGTTCGAATGTCTCCCCACCATTTGCCGAGATCACTGATGAGCGCGCCCGAAACTAGTTATTTAGGAGGTTACGTACCTTATCTATGGGGAAAATCTCCTTTCCAAACCCCGCAGACGAGGAAGTGTCCCGGCGCCTAGTAAGATATCAAAGTACCTAGTTTGTAATTACACCATAACTTCATAGGAAGTGAAATGACATGTCGGGCTATTACAGCTAACACTGAGTGCACAATCTTCCAAAGGCTCATTCCAAGCAGACAGGGAGAGAGATATACTCTCCATGGCCCTGGGAAACAATGAGCACCCGGGTCATATGAGAGGCACTGGTCTTTATGTTTCATGGAAAGATTGGTTCCGAACAGACTCTGAGTCGTACCGGAGTAGGAAGAGAGCCAAAGCCGAGCGCGATGCAAAGCTACGAAAGGAGATTCGTGAATCCCTCAAAGATGAGATCACTGAATCCATCAGAGATGAGATCGATGGTCGCGTCAGAGCTGCGACGTAACGGCAGATGGAAAGCTTTGAGGAAAGGCTTAGGGAAGTTCAGTTGCAAGTCCTAAATCAATTGCAAGCCCCTGCCCCTACTGAGCTAGCCAGCCCCCCAAACTTTCAAGTAGCTACGCGTACAACCCTAACCCTACCCCAATAGGCGACGACAGATTTCGTGTCGACGACATCCAGATAATAATTATTATCTCTAGAATGCTCTGTCACGACCCGGACCTCAGGAAGGTCATAGCCAGTCCCAGGAGCACCCCGAAGGGAGGTCCTATGACAGCTCGGACCTCAGGGAGGTCCCATAGTCACGACTAGACCCGGGATCACCCAAAGGCATGACCACACGGTCGGGCCCGGGAGGTCCCAAACCCTTTGTGCACAACCGAGCTAGTCCCAAGGACCAATAGCTAGCTCACACAGTGAACAAAAGTGGTAACATCCATCAACACAACTTTATTAAAATAACAACAGAGTTGATTACAAAAGCGGCTTAAGAGCCAACCAAAACAAATACAGCGGAAGACCAAAAGCAGTAGACCACACAACTAGCCACAGGCAGTCGTTTGGAGGGCGCAGCCTAGACATCCTAGTCGGAAGGCTCCTCGTAGACCTCCTCTCCTGCTCAAAGATTGAATCAAGCGAGAGTGAGCACAACAACCGTGCTCACAAGTCACACCCGTCAAGTAACAGATTGAATGCATGCATACGAGAGTGAGCACAACAACCGTGCTCACAAGTCGCACCCGTCAAGTAACAGATTGAATGCATGCATACAAGAGTATCTCAAAAGAAGGCTTATAGAGTTGATTTGTGTAAAGCCAAGTTTCTTTCTAAATACATGTACTAAGTTCCAAAGCAGTTATACAATAACTAAAGTTTATTTTCTAAATCAGTTTTATAGTTGGATAACATTCATCAACAAGTGGTGAAGGATACCCTCCTATCACAAGGCTCCCTGCTCGAAATTCCTATTTGGATAGACATCCAAAACCATTCCATAAAGCATTTTAAGAATAAAACCAAAATCTAACTTGGAGTGGCTTTGCTAGCATGTACAGCATGTACATGACCATGGACACGGCTATTCGAATAGTTTTACACTCTGCAGAGGTGTACAACTTTACCCACACGCCACGACTTCTCTAGTTTGTTTGGCATCCGCCGATACCACAGCTCACTTCCGTAGGTAAGCGGTCTAGAGCACGTGACAAGGCCTTTACAATTGGCCATTCCACCACAGTCCCCTCTCGCTAAGGTTTCGCCCCCTGTGGATAGAAACCCATCCAAACAGCCCCCTCTTGCGCCAGGTGGGAATAAATGAAAGTAGGTCATCAAGACACCCACACAACCGGATAGAACGACCACGATGGAACATTGCAAATTAGTTAGCCCGGTCCTGCCCATACTCAGGACATGTGGTCGCACGATGGGACTAGCAAGATGCAACTCGAAGACCGGTCCTAAATTGACTTGGGCGGCATCCAGCAGAACTCTGGGCCTCGATCATAGAAATGACTCGATCCCGTGTATGAACATGCACCCATCCAAACAGCCAATTCGCCTACGTCCAAACCAATTATCCTTTTCTTTGCTTTTCAAAAACATTTGCAAACTTCCACGACAACCCAATGTCATGGTTAAAACATTTTGACAACATTAGTCTTTTGGCAGTAAAACTTCACAAATCAAGATTTTTAGATCTAAGCTTGGTCTAAGCACAGAGTTTTGCAACAGGTGCTAGTTCATACTAATGTACCAACTAGCTCTTTACTATGGTGACAAGGGGTGATTGAATCAATAATCATGTTTGGATGTACAAAGGGATTTAGGAATAACTACACCGTTAAAACAAGATTTTGAATTACTTGAATTCAAATAAGCATACAATAATAATTTGAAACAAAACATAAATATTTGAGATATTGGGTTCAATATGATCAAGAGTGTAACTTGCCTTACTCGAAAGCTTGAGGGTCTTCTTCTTTGAAGAGCTCGGGCTCTCCAAAGTCGTCGAAATCTACACGTGAGAACGAAGCAAAATCAAATAAAGACCAAATAAAATCCAAATGAACTCCAAAACAAACCAAACTAGAACCAACAGCAAAGAACTAAATTAAAAACGGACTCTCGAGAGGAGGCTCGACTAGATGGGAGGAGGTCCAACTGAGAAGGAGGTCGAGGAAGGTCCTAAGGAGGTCAGGGGAGGTTAAGGGAGGTCCTAAGGATACGACAAAAGGGTACAGGAGGTCTTGAGGAGGTTCTGATTAGGAGGTCCTGAAGATACGACAAAAGGGTACAGGAGGTCCTGAGGAGGAGGTCTTGAGGATACGACAAAAGGGTACAGGAGGTCCTAAGGAGAAGGTCCTAAGGAGGTCCTAAGGAGATCAAGGGAGGTCCTGAGGAAGTCCTGAGGAAGAGGTCCTGAGGAGGTCCTGAGGATACGACAAAAGGGTACAGGAGGTCCTGAGGATACGACAAAAGGGTACAGGAGGTCCTAAGGAGGAGGTCCTGAGGAGGTTCTGAGGAGGTCAAGGGAGGTCCTGAGGAAGAGGTTCTAAGGAGGTTATGAGAAAACGACAAAAGGGGTACAGGGGGTCCTTAGGAGGTCCTGAGGAGGTCAAGGGAGGTCCTAAGGAAGTCCTGAGGAAGAGGTCCTGAGGAGGTTAAGGGAGGTCCTGAGGAGGAGGTACGACTACTCAACGTGGTCGCACGGCGAATACAAAAGGGTACAACTATGCAGCGTAGTCGTAGGAAGGAATACGACTACGCGACGTAGTCATAGGAACAAGGGAAGAGAACACGGCACGGAGAAACTTACCAAGGCCGGGAGAGACTAAAGGAGGAGGGAGAGACGGAGGATGACGGCGGTGGTCGAAGACGATGCGGGCACTCCGGCAGACTCCTTCGGTGACGAGGTGGTTGAAGACGGCGCAAGCTCCAGCGGTCACCTTGGCGACAGAACTTGAAGCATGAAGGAATTAGACGAGAGCAAGAGAGCTAGGAGCGGAAAAGGTGATGAAAGATGGCTGCTCAAGCTTTTATAGCCAGGTCAGAGGCGTACGAGGTCAAAGGTAGGTGAAGGAGGAGATGGGGGTAGGTAGGGGAGGAGACAAGAGAAGGAACAGGTAATGCAAAAGCGACAGCATTTAATGCGACATAACAGCATTTAATGCGCAAGGACAATGGCGTCGGCAGTGACACGGCTGGAGGAAGGAGAAGGTGAGCAGGGCTGACAGGTGGGGCCTGTCAAAACTCGGGAGGGTGGTCAAACCAAGGAGATGTCGTGACCAAAGAGGTGTCACATGACCAAGGGGAGGTTGTGACCAACAGGGTGGTCGTGACCAAAGGGGTGTCACGTGACCAAGGGAAGGTCGTGACCCAAGGGGTGGTCGTGGACTGTCTCGGAGACCACCCGAAGGTTTCTTAGGACCACCCAGGAGGTCTTGGACCGAGAGGAGGTCTGAATCCAAGGAGAGGTCCAAACGTAAGGGAGGTCTGGATAGAAGGAGAGGTCTAAAGAAGAAGGGGCTGGGTCGAGAGGAACACTGAGCGAACGGAGAAAGGGGATTCAATCCTAGAGAACTCCAACAAACTCAAAAACCCCAACTTTCGGATTAGTTGAAGTCTAATTTAGTCATTTTAAACACATCTAATTCCAAAATCTCAAGTTAAGCTTCTGAATTCTCAACAAAACCAAATGGTTCTTTTTATTTTGAAAATTTTCAAAAAGGCCTAAAAATTCGGGATGTTACATGCTCGATCCATTGATAGGCCTGTTGGAGTAGCTAATTTTGTATCGTTATGTAGGTGGCTACGAAGTGCAATCTCCCAGTGAGATATGCCTCTATTGCCCTAGATGCTGCTTGGGGCCAGGTGTATCCATCCGGTGTCAGGGCTTTGCTGCACGGTGTAAATCTAACGTCGGGTTTCACAAAATTGAACGTGGACGGTGTTTATGCCAATTTCATGGCCGTCCCGCTGCATATTCCCCCAAACAACGAGGTCATGACTCTAGAGCAAGCCATTGGAGCATTCATCCAGTGGCCCAAGAGTGGCATCTGCCTGGAGCTACCTACTCCGGTGTTAACTTCACGGGAATGTCCTGCAACGGTGTCAAGTCCACGGGAGCTGACTGCACCAAAGCGGCAAGGGCCCGGTGCATCAGATGCATCTACACCTCATGCTCAATCGACTCTTGTGAAGTCGATCTCTACAAAGCGAGGTAGCAAGGGTAAATCAAATACGGTCGACTCCTATTCTGATATCCCCTTCTTGCCATTGGCCCGGAAATTCGTGCTAGGTGAGCCGTTGGCCGAGAGGTTAGACAACCCTACACTAGGATTGGCTTGCACGAGATTGCATGTATGGTACATGGAATAGGCCAACAAGACGGATGAACAACGATGCTCGGGTGTCACCGTCAAGTTCAAGAAGGATCATTTTAACCACAAGGCTCAAGACTATGTCTTCACGGTAACCTTCGAGGACTTGTTTTGTCTCTTCAACCTCGACTCGCTCAATGTCTCACTCATGCGATGCTGGACACTGTAAGTGTGTACAATCACGGTCAATGTTCGTGTAATACCAATAAATGCTATATATAACTCCTTGCTTTTGTATATAGATACATGATTTCTGAAGCCAAATTAAGGAATTCACCGGTAGGTTTCCTTGACCCACACGTGGTCTCTGAGCAAACCATCAAGGATAATGCAAAATTCGTCGAGGATTACATGATAGAGTCATTGTTTGGCTCACCGCAACAAGGAATTAATACTTTTGCCTACAACTAGGAGTAAGTGTTGCACTACTGGCTATACTTGTTGATTTGTACTTTATAAGCAACGTGAACTTAGGTTTAATGACCATGGTGACATACCTGTGTAGGTTCTACTGGATTCTAATTGTAATTATACCAAAACAGAACATGGTAATATACCTAGATTCCCTACAGAGGGCCAAACACGACTTCATAGTTGTCCGGCATTTAATCAGCAGGTAAATATATTTCCTCCATAGAAACTCTATTGTAGTCTTTCCTTCCTTTGCAATGGCTAAGGCTAACTTCTTGGAATCACGTAGGTCATTCACCGTGTTCTTTGCTAAAGGAGGAAAATCCAAGGGAAGGACGTTGCAACACGATCTAAAATTCCCGGTACTCGCTAGCTAGTACACATTAATCCTATATAACACTTCGTAGTAATGCCTCTCGAACTAATCAATTCTATTTTTGCAGTGCCACCGCAGCTGCCGGCCTGCAACCTCTGTGGATGCTATGTTTGCCACAACATGGAACTACTCGTCGGTTCCGCGATAACCAATGATCCTTAGGTTTGTCAATCTTGCAACAATTATTTCATACTTACCAATTTATATAAACACGAATTTAATCTTTCTAGCGACAAGTTGCGAGCATCGCCGAAATTGCGTTGGAATAGGGCCAGCTCATAAGAATTCGAGGACAGTTTGCGTCATTCTTGAACAGTCAGGTCATAAATCCAGATGGGAAGTTCTACAATGTAGATTGAACGTGATTGGGATAAAATTAAACTTAATGATACATGTGTGTAAATGTACATGAATGATTAATTTTAGTTAATTGATTTGTGAATTAGATGTGCTTGTTTCTGAAATGAATGTGAATTGGATGTACTTGTTTCTAAAATAAATGCGAATTGGATGTGCTTGTTTCTGAAATGAATGCGAATTGGATGTGCTTGTTTTCTGAAATGAATGTGAATTGGATGTATACAACTTGTTGTGTTTCAGCTTGTTTCAGAGGGCATGGCTAGCATTTCCTGAGGCTAGCTAATAAAGAGAAATAGATTTAGCAATACAAAAGAATATCACAGACAGTTCCTTAGGACATACTGTCTGTGATGCATCATCTATCAGACGGTTTTGAGTTAATAACCGCCTGTGATAGTATGTATTACAGACGGTTCGAAAACCGTCCTCATGTCATTACTGACCCATAAACTCAGACGGCTCACAAAACCGTCTGTGATGACGTTTTTGAACCGTCTATGAAGACCTTTTCGTAGTAGTGTTGGGGAAAGAGCGAGAATGAGCACAACTTCCGTGCTCGCAAGCCAACACACAAGATGCAATAATATACATGCATGGCTTAACAAGGATGGATCGGGTTCTTTTATTTGCTAAAGCAATATTTTCAATTATCGTAATTACAAATTCCTATCACTTAGCATTTTAACCAAATTGCATTTTATTAAAGGGAGTAATTGTGCAATATTTATTTTAGTAGAGGTCCGCTCCGTCGGAACCTATACCGCATGCTTCTTTTGATTGGAGCTACCTCCAATTATTTACACCACTGAGCTCGACGGCTCGGGCAAAATCCAATCTTAGGGCTAGGTGAGCCCACCACATTTTTCATACCACCCACAAAGGTTTTTGAAATAGAACTAACTCAAGTAAAGTTCCCATGTCCGCCTTTGACCATAGGCGCGGCTGTTTAAATAGTTTAGACTCTGCAGAGGTTGTACACTATACCCACAAGAGATAGTCATACTCGTTACCCCCACACGATTCCTTAGTCATGTAGTTGAGCAACCGTCATAGTAACATTTCAAATTACCTCGTCCCTTACATCATCTCACCCATATGGGCCGCGCTTGCAGTGGGTCCCATAAGTTGTGTAGGATGTCGCCCCCCACGACTAATCGTAGCAGGCACTTCACCCTTCCTTAGTGTCCCATTCAAGCTAGATCGTGTCCACACTTGCACAATCTCATTACCTCTCCAGCGAGATAACTTTCAGGGTTCAACAATTTTACTAAGCCAAGTTGCAATTTGCAGACTTGCGGTACAGTTGTACTTTTTTTACACGGATGGTCATGACAAGATTAAGTCCTTAGGGTTATCTGGACGATTTAAAACCATATACCAACATTTCTTGGGCTGTATTAGCACCCACCAACATATCATTCATTATACCACCCGCCCAGATAGTAACAACAATTAGGGTTTTTGAGAAGTAAAATATATCAACTCAACCATCTCAGTCATTTCCCCACAATGACTGCCCAAAACCATTTTCATGTTTAAAAGATGATGATTGGGACATTTAATGTCCCGGTACTTAAGCAAGACTAGCATGTCATTTAAGTACAACCTATAACTAGTATTTACCATATAGTTACTAAGGTGACATGGAATAAGAGATTCAATTATCAAGGGATGGCATATTAATGAATTAATCATCAAATGGGTATTTAACTACCTTAAGCTTTAACATACATTTGATTAAAGAATTAAAGTATGCAATTTTAGTACTTTAAATGAATATAACTTACATAAAATGTAGGCTCAAAATGATCAAAGTATTGACTCGCCTTGGTTATAGGTAAGAGGGCCTTGATATTCTTGCGCTTGATCAAGTTGGAGATCTAACGCGTCTTCAAATCCTATTCGGACGAACGTACTAGAAAAAGGCACAAACAAGCAAAGAGAGCAAACAAATACAAAAGAGATAACAAATGAACTCCAAATTAAACCATACCTATTCCATTAGCAAGATCTTGAATTTACAAAATTTTAGAAACAAATTTCATAATTTTTGGAGCTATAACGGAGGAGAACGGAGCTTCCGAAGTTTAAATTGGAATTAAATCAGAAATTAAAAAAGGGAGAGAGGGAAACCTTGACACGTGGGCCCATGAACAGTGCTCGATCCATGTGCATAGTGCATAGACCGGAGGTCCATATGCACTTGCACACCCATTCTGATCTTGCCGGTGCAGGAACAACAAAGGGGGTGGGGCCCACTTGTCATTGAAAGGAGAGGGAATCCTGGGTGATTAGATTAAGTGGCCCCATTACTGTTCAACGGGCCCAGGCGGCAGTGAGACCGAGGGGCTTTAAACCGCTACCATTTATTGCTAATCATTGGTTAGGGTTGTTAAGATAGTGATTAGTGATGCAGAAACAATGGCTGTGGTCCGAACGCGCCAGCACAGTGAGCTCCATAGGCGCGCGTGGCTTGGCCTTGCTGTCGGCGGGGGAGGGCGTGGCGAAGCCGAGAAAAGGTAGGGATAGGGAGCCCTTGGCGGCAGTCGGTCTTTGGTGGTGGCGCTGGGAGGTGGCTAGGCGGACGTGGTGGAAAGAGGCGGCGAGCGGCAACCTGCACTCTGGCGGAGGAGGACTCCGGTGGCGTCTTGGCCGAGCCGAAGGAGAGCATGGGAAAGAGCGCACCAAGGTGAACTCATTGGGTCCAAGAAGATAGCAAGAGGTGGGTGGTGGAGGGAGATCGACGGCAAGCAAGGAAGCGGTCGGAGTCGAGGAAGACGCCCGATTGGGAGCATTGGTGGACCAGGAGCAATGCCGCTTGAGGGGAAGTGTTCCTTGTCACTGGGGGCTCACGGTGACAGGGGTGGCGGTGCGGCGGCGGAGGTGGGCACGGCCGAAAAGAAGAGATAGGGACTTTCCTTTGGTGAAGCTTACCTGGGCTCAAGGGGCGGCGTGAGGGAGATACGGGCACAGGGGCCGACCCTTTTATAGGCGACCAAGGGGGCGGAGAGCCAACGGGAGGGAGCTTGGTCCCGAGGCAGCATGGGCGGCCTGGTAGCATTGGGCACGGCGACGACTTCGTGTGGGCGAGCTCTGCATGGACGTGATGGGGCGGAGCTGGTGGGTGCAGGCGGTGCACGGCAAGGAGGTGGCGACTTGGAGCACCCTACTGACGTAGGCACGGGCCGGTGAGGACGACCATGGCGTCACGGTCGCGCACGGCCGAAGTGACAAGGCGAGGAGGGCGTCGGAGTCTTCGGCGGTCAGGGGAGTAGGCGGGAGCTCGTGGGCGTCAGAGGGAGTGGTTGCGGCGCAGAGATGGCAGAGGGTTGTGGCAGGCGGCCTTGTGGCGGTGGCGTCATGAGAGAGAAGGAGAGAGGGGCTCGGGCATGCTGGCCAAATGAAGAAGCTGGAGGGGAGAAGAGAGCCAAGCCAAAGAAAGGGAAAAGGTCGGGCGTTGGGCCAAAAGGAGGTGGCGACCAGGTGGGCCAAAAGAGGGAAGGGGCCGGGAGGCTACTGGGCCGAGTGGGCCAAGAAGGGAGGAGGGAAAAACGGGCTGACCTAAAAGGAAGATTGGGCTGAGCCCAAAGAAAAAGGGAAAGCCCAAAACAGAAAAAGGAGAAATTCAAGCTTGAATTTGAATTTCGGAAATCAAGAATGTTTAAAACACAAACCCGAGCTTAGAGGAAACTAGAAGATTTTGAAAGTACTTGCTAATTTGACATAGTTTTGAAAACCGAAAACCAACTGATAATTACTATTCACCGTTTGAAAACGAAAAATGTTACAAAAGGGGTGATAGGCGCCACACAAGGACCTAGCTAGAGCCCGAGCCCGGACTAAAAAGGACATTAAAACTAGTAGAGCTGCTAGGTGAATAGTAGCCTATTAGAAATAAGAGGTGAAAAAGACCTCAAGTCAAGCTATGGAACGGAGATGCCGCTGCCAGTGCTAGGGCTTTATAAGAGCAGGCCAGATATTTATTTATTTTTCTTCGAGGCTAAACCAAAGATTTATGGAGGTGTCTAAGCGAGAATCGGGTATGAATTTGTTAGGAGTACTTAAAATTTTAGCCATCTGATTACCGTCTGTGATCAGTCAAAAAAATACATCGTTGTTTTCGCTCCACCTTGCGCTCGAAAATAATTTGTGTTAACAGGTCGGGTATTGTGCGCTGCTAATTTGTTCGGGATTTTTTTGCGGTGGAGCCTATTCGTATTTTTGTGGGCCGTTAATTTGTTCGCGCCGACTGCTCTGGGCTTTTCTTTTTCTTTTTGTGGGCTATTTTACTCGATCCAAGTGCGTTAGGCCTTGACGAGTTAAAAATAAATAACAAATCTGCCCGAAACCGAATAGGGCCGTTACCCAAAAAGCAAGAATCAACTAGACTTGCAAGATCGCTACAAAAAATGACTTGCAAGAAAGCTTGAAAAACCAAGGTTTCTAAAATACAACTTTGACCACTTATTTCTATTATGATATATTTATAAAACCTAATAAAACTATAATACTACGAAGTATATTTTCAAAACAAATATACACATATCATTTTGATGTGTCTAATCTAAAGGGTAAATTTGTTCAGTGCTATCACAATCGTTCACGGGTTGTAAAATACAATCACGAACGAGGTTGACTGAAAAATACCATCGCAAACACGAAAACTCTGAAAAATATCATTGCCGTCACGTTTTCCCTGGTGATTGCTGCTGCCGGCCACTGGCATATATGCAAACTTAGCCTGATTAACTCAACACATATAGGTCTAGGAAATGGACACATAATTTTCACAGCAACTCTTCCATTAGCTCTCAGCAAGATGCTGTTTTGCAGCAAAACTCGTGTAGAATTTCCAAACACGCTTGTAGGATGGAAGAACGAGATAGGATGACGATGAATTTACATATTAGCTAAACTCTTTCACCTGATCCTAATGCATCAGCCATGCACATCCATAACTCTCTGTTGCACCATAAAGCTGGAAACTTTCCTTTTTTTTTCCCCAACAATTCAGCACTTGCTACCTTTTTTTATCAGCCAAGCCATCTCTCTCTCTCTCTCTCTCTCTCTCTCTCTCTCTCTCTCTCTCTAAGCTAGATCTTTGTGAGGAAGATGGAAATGAAATGATGAATTAAGCTGTCCAGCCAGTGCTGCACATGTGAGCAAGCTAGTGCCCCTCCGGCAATTGGCAATTACACTTTCACCAAATCAATTTCCTTTGTGTTAATCTCAAGCACTAGTATTTTTTCTGTTTACCACTGGAATAGTAACGCTGCGTTCTGGCTTGTTCTCTTAGAAAACTATGCATTGATGCTACAATTTTGCCGTGCTATGATCCTTTCAGCTTTCTCTTTTTTCGGTTGCGTACCTAAGTTTGTCAATGCAATTTGTGTGCACCTATATGTACACAACAAAAAGACTACTACTCTCCTATGGAAAGCTGCCATTCAGAAAATTTGTGATTCAGTGTCTAACTGCAGTCATTGATTCTGATTCCGATTCCATGGTTACAAAATTGTGACTCATAAAAAAAATTCAGCCAGCTTATCTACATAGACAAACCCATATTCCTTGAACTCGCGAGTGGTGGATTAGTCAAGGCGTAACCAAAAGTGTCATTGTCGCGCTGGAACGAGGGCCCAAGCATACCATCAGATTAGTAGTCTCCTTCCCTGGACGCTGAAATCTTGGTGGCTAACTGCAACCTGCACATGTTTACCATAGTCTAAATTAACTCCAGTTACACATACATAGCAGTTACATACAGAAGGGCACTCTTACACCGACAGTAGTACCCGAGGGCAGTTGAACTGTGTGCAGTAATCAAAACATAATTACACTCACACAAAATGATCAGGGGATCTTCTTTTTCTGAGCAAAAGGAAAAGAGCACAAAAAAAGTTCAGGGGATCAGGGGATCTTCTTTTTCTGAGCAAAAGTTCAGGGGATCTAACTGGGAGCAGAGCACAAAAAAAACAGAGGTAGAGATGAAAAGTAGCAAGCTCTAGAAATTACTAGAGACGAGAAAAATTTTAAACCCGGCTACAACTAGAGCATAACAGAGCAGTGCACCACCCTCTCTACTAGTCAATCACCATGTGATCATCATCATCACTGTGTACAAAGAAGAAGAAGAAGAAGAAGAAGAAGATCCTTAATACAATCGAAGAACTAAGCAAGAACCTACAGGCCGACCTAGATTGTCCCTACAAATACCTCAGCTCTAGCAGAGAAGCAGAAAGCATACAAGAAAGTAAGTATATATGCTCTGCATGTATGATGATGCCACTCATCAGTCAATCGAAGCTGATGGCACCCATCTCGGGGCACTCGACGATGCTCTCGAGGCTGGGTCGCCACTCGTCGCCTCCGCCGCCGCCACCGGCGCGGGCGTCGCGCTCGCGCGACATCTCCTGGAGCACGTTCCCGAGGCGGCGGTCGCCGGCCTTGAGCTGCGCCATGAGCCACTCCAGCTCCCCCTTGGTCAGCACCATCTTCACCTTCAGCACCGACCCTTCGTCTTCCTCCTCGCCGCCACTTCTCATCCTCCTCTGCAGCTGCACTATGCCTTCTCCCGGCGCGTAGCCGCCGCTGCACTGGAGGCAGTTGCCCATGGCGAGCCAACAACCTAGCTCAAGCTTTGGTTGGTTTGGCACCTGTTGGAAGTTGTTTTCAAACAACAAATCGTGTCTCGAGAGAGTGCATTCGAAGAGTCATGTCTCTTCGTGAGAGAGTGCATTCGAGGGAGGGTGCATTCGAAAAGTCGCGTCTCTTTATGAGAAAGTGCATTCGAGGGAGGGTGCATTCGAAGAGTCGCGTATTTTTGTTTCGCATCCTTTCAAACTCTATATAAAGAGATGTCTTTCAGATTTTGAGAAGTACTTCACAATCCCATTCTCTTATTCTGTTTATAACGAGTTTTCACTTTGCTTTAGTGCAAACTTTGTCCATGCTTGTCTTATCCTACTAGCTTATTTGTAGTAGACCCTCAAAGCATTTAGATAGTCGCTTTAGAAAAACGCTTTGGAGTGATTCAAGTCTCCTTCACAAAATTCCCAACAATATAAAGCGATTATTATGGAGTCTGAGGCTTCTGCTTCCACCATCAAATTCATGAATCAAGACATGGTGCAACTTGATCGTTTTGACGGCACGAACTTCACCCGCTGGCAGGACAAGCTGAAGTTCTTCCTCACGACCATGAAGCTCTTTTACATTCTTGATCCAGCGCTTCTTCCAGTACCAGCGCCCGAGGAGAATGACTCCGGGATGGCATCCCAAGGGGCTGCTGAAGCGCCGGTGAGGCTTCCCTAATGGCGTTCTTCCATCATGTCTCTGGCCCCTTTGCATCCCGTTTGGATGTTTCTCCGGTCTTGCTTTCCGAAGGAGGTTTGGCGCCGTTTTCGCTCCACTGTTCATCCTGTTTCTCGTTCTTCGGTTTTTCATCTGGTGGTTTCTTTTGCTCGGGCTTCTTTTCGTCTTTCTGAAGAATCAATCAGTTTAGTTCTTCATGCCTGTCTTGGAGGCTCCACGCTGGATTTCAAGGTATCCTTTCTACAAAATTCTTATTACATATTCTCAGTTTGTTCCCGAGCGGTGGGGTTTTTCGTTTATTCTGTTCGTAAGGTGGAATCCCCCCCTTTTCTTTGCATCTTTTAACCTTTGGGGCAATGGTGGTCCAAATTGGAATCGGGAATTCAAGCTTTGGGAAGCCGAATGTGCAGCCGAATGGACTGTTGTCCGTTCTAAGTCGTTTTGCAAGTACTCTCGGTCGGCTCCTTTGAGCTCTGGTCACCCTATGCGTTCACCTAGCAAAAGCTTTTTAGAGGTGGTTAAATCGTCTTGTGATCCCACTTCGGTGTCTGTTCCATTGGTTTTTCACTGGATCAAAGCTGCTCTGGTGCCTGCTGCTAGCAAATCCTCCTGCCCCAAGCCTTCTTGACGCGATTCGTCCAATTAAATCGGGGTGGAGTTCTGAGTTCAAAATTCAAATGCTAAATTACGGGGTAGTGATTTCCGGGAAGTAATTACCTGCTATAATTGTCTCGTGGTGGGCCATTTGGCGCGATTTTGTACCAATCAGGTTCGGTGCCGTTCCTATTTTAGCTATGGTTATATCCAACGCCGCTGTTTGGCACGTAATCTCAAGGGCAAGGTATACCGTCTAGTTTCTGATCTGATTCGATTGGATTCTGGCCCATCTCAGCCCTGGTCGGTCAAGTTTCCAGATTCCTCCAAGGGGTTTCCTATGCAAAAGATTGCCTCGGGGGTGGCTTCGGTCCTTTTGCCTTCCCCTAAGATCGCTGCTAGTTCTTCTCCGTCGCTCCCAGTGTTCCCTTTGCCGCTCTCAAAGCTACCCTTTTCGGGCATGGCGAATTTCTCCGTTGATCCTTCAGCGTTCCTTCCTCATGGCTTCTCGGTGGGGAACTCCCTCTTCCCAGACTAACATCCTAAGCACTTGCGCTCTCATCTGGGGACGGCTCGGTCGCGCAACAATGAATATGTGGGTATTACAGTGCTTGTTCCGGCGGTGGCAGCCTGCGATTTTGCTCCAATGGTAGACGCCATCCACCATTACCTGGTACACTCCTTCAGGGTTCGTGTTTCTGAGATTTCTGCTTGCCTGGTTGGAGCTGCTTTTGTTGCATTTGGTAGCTGTATTGAGAGGGAGGCGGCTATTGCTCATAGTCCTCATCCTTTTGAACCCTACTCTCTGAGTTTCATTAAGCATGATGAAGGGATCAATTTGCGATTTGCGCCTTTGGATAAAGTTTGCTGGATTATGCTAATAGCTTTCCCTTTAGATTGTTATAATGTGGCAGTGATCAGTCGGGCAGTGGCGGGTTTTGGCATGTTAATCCACTGGCATGAATCTTCCAACAAGGCCAGGATTTTGATCAAAGTGTTGGTTCCCTCGTCTAGTGTGGTACCCGAGAGTTTGCTAGTTGTGGTGGGAGATAAACCAGGGGCTCGTGTATGGGATGTTCCGTGTTTTATTCTGCGCGAAGATTCGGTGGTTCAGCCGCTTGATGAAGACCCGGTTCCAGACCCTAGAGTGGTTGCTCAACCCCAGCCCCCACCGCTCCCTCGGTGGCTAGGGCGTAGCATTTCGGCGCCCCTTCGCCAACAAACACCGATAGCTCAGTCCAACAATTTGGGAGGTGGTCAGCCAGATGGAGCTCCGACTGCTGCAGAATATGTGTTGGACAATCTTTTTTCAGTGGCTGAGGGTGGGGAGGCTGTTGATCCTCCTTTTGTTGGTCTATCAGCTCTGGAGCCAACGCCGGTTGATGTTTTTGGGGAGGTGGAGGAACAGTTGCTCAATGCTGTTGGCTTTTCTACTGATCAGTTGTTGTCTCAGGCAGGTTGCCTTGCTTTGGTTGGAACTGAGGGTGATCCTTTTCTGTCTCTGGTAGGAGAGTTAGGCCCTGCTCTTCAGCTTATTTATCCCCAAGTTGGTGAATTTCAGTCCTTTTTCAGCTGTCTCTCTTTGTTCTTGGACTTATGGAAGTTCTTGGATCCAAACCACTTTTCGGTGATTGCTTGTCTTTGGCACTCGGCGGTGGTGGCAGGGGATGTTATTCAGAAGAAGTTTTTTTGTTTCAGTGGTCACTTGCCCGTAGTTCCGAATTTGAACAGCTCTCTTCAAGAGTTGGAGGAGGATGAGGTGGTGGAGGTTTCGAGGCCGGTCCAAGCCTCTCTGAAAAAACGTCGTAGAAGGTATCCGGTACCCCAAGATACTAGTCTCCTTCGGCGCAGTTCTAGACTGAATGCGGATAAGAAGGATTTCAAGGACAAGGCGAGTGCTGATCTCTTGGCGCCGCTTTTTGAAGGAAGACGTCGGGGTCTCGATGCAAGGAGGTGCCTCCTTTCTTGTCTGTGGACCTCGTTCACCACATCGGGGTGGACTTTTGTCAAGCTTCTCCTAGTGAGATGTCTGCCGAGGCACTTCTAGTTTCTAATGATGACTAATCTCTTTTGGGTCATCTTTAGCTTTTTGTTTCTCGGGGCGTTGTTTGGTGCCTTTTTAGGGGTAGTTGGAAATTATCGATGTTGGCTTTTGGTTATGGGCATACTCGTTGGAACCTCCTACTCTCTATTTGGTTTAAGTCATGACTTCTTTGCAATTATCATTTCCCTTCCTTATGGTTGTGTATCTTTGGCTTGGGATGAGTCTGCTAGTCTGCCTAGGGTGGATAGCTTGTTACTTTTATCTGTTTGTTCTCCATGAGTCATCCTAGAAAATGGAATGTTCTGTCATGGATTGTCAGAGGTCTTAACTCCCTAGGTAAATGGAGTGACATCAGGGCAAAGATTGAGGAAAGCTCATGTTCAGTTTTCTGCTTCCAAGAAACGAAGAGGGTTGTCTTTGATTGTCGTTTCCTTCGTAACTTTTCCCCCAGGTGGTTTAACAAATTTTGTTATATACCTGCTATCGGTTCTTCAGGTGGTATTCTTATGGCTTGGAATGGATCCTTGTTTGATGGTTCCTTAGTGCTTCAGACCAACTTCTCCTTAACTATTAAGACCACTTCAAACTTAAATGATCAATGTTGGTTTCTTACAAACATCTATGGCCCTTGTACTCTAGTTGGCAAATTAGAGTTTTTGGATTGTTCGTTGAGCTCGACCCCAAGAGTTTTGAGCTATGGCTGCTTGTAGGCGATTTTAATCTACTACGCAACCCAGAGAACTGGAATAAGCCGGGGGGGGGTAAGGTGTCTGATATGCTGCGTTTTAATGAAGCTATTCAAAGGTTGGGTCTGATTGAAATCCCTCTTAAGGGCAGGGATTACACTTGGAGTAACATGCAAGATGATGCTCTCCTTCAGAAGTTAGATTGGGTTTTCTCTTCGGCTGCATGGTCTATCATTTTCCCCAATACTTTAGCCATCCCTCTGGCTCGTCTCACATCTGACCACATTCCCTACTCAATTCAGATTTCCTCTTCTATTCATGGTCTTCCATTTTACATTTTGAAAATTTAAGGTGGAATTTGATTCTTTTCTCCCCACTGTGACCGCTTATTGGATTGCTTCCACTCAGTCCTTCAATGCTGCCTAGGTTATCTCTTCCAAGTTCAAGAATTTAAGACAAGGCTTAAAGCTGTGGAGAAAAAGGCTCTCTAACTTATCACAGCTCATCAGTAACTCTAGCTGGGTTTTAGCATTGCTTGATGGTCTAGAGGATCAAAGTCCATTATGTCTGGTGGAAAAGAATTTCAGACAAATCTTAAAGTCTCATTTGCTCAAGTTGTTAGAAGCAAAACGAGTCTACTGGAAGCAATGCGCTACCATCTGATGGATGAAATTTGGTGATGAAAACTCAAAGTTTTTCCAGTCCATTGCTTCGTCGACGTTCAGAAGAAATTACATTGCTCATTTAGTCCTAGAGGATGGCTCTTATATTTCGGATCACTCTCAAAAGGCGGCTTTGGGCCTCTTTTAAAGAACGTTTGGGTGTCTCTGAGGTTAGTGTCATGCATTTTAATCTGGATGCTTTGGTATCTCCTGTGGATCCGGCTACACTGGCCAATTTAGATAGCAGATTCTCAATTGAGGAAATTGATCGAGTAGTTCATGAGATGGATTCTGATCATGCACTAGGACCTGATGGTTTCAATGATCTCTTCATGAAGAAATGCTGGCCTCTTATTGCTCCGGATTTTTACCGTTTGTGCTTTGACTTTTGTGATAACTAGTTGAATATTCATAGTATTAATTCATCTTTTATCACTTTGATTCCTAAGAAGTCGAATCCGAAAACTAATAATAATTTTTGGCCTATTTCTCTATTAAATAGCTCGCTCAAGCTATTAACAAAACTGGTGGCCAACCGTTTGCAGTCTGTAATTTTGAAAGTCATTCATACTAATCAATATGGTTTTATTAAAGGGAGAACCATTCGAGATTGCCTAGCTTGGGCCTTTCAATACCGCATCTCTGTCATCATTCAAAGAAAGAAATTATCATTGTCAAGTTAGATTTTGAGAAGGCTTTTGACAAAGTGGAGCATCATGTAATTATTTCAATGTTCAAATACAAAGGTTTCAGTGAGAAATGGAAACAATGGATCCGGCATATTTTGTGCTCAGGTACTTCTACGGTGTTGTTAAATAGTGTCCCGGGAAAGGTGTTTCATTGTCGGCGTGGAGTCTTGACAGGTGATCCTCTCCCCTTTGTTGTTTGTTCTAGCTGCAGATCTTCTTCAATCAATTATTAATGAAGCTGCAATAAAGGGAGTTTTGTCTTATCCACTGGATTCTGATTTCGGTCAAGAATTTCCCATTGTTCAATATGCGGATGACATGCTCCTCTTTATGCCCGCGGATGCGCTTCAACTCTTTTGTCTAAAAGGGCTTCTTCGTTCGTTTGCTGACTCGACTGGATTAAAGGTTAATTTCCATAAATCATCATTGATTCCTATCAATGTGGAGGAGAATAAATTGCTGCATTTGGCCAAGACTTTTGGTTGTCAGGTGGGCTCAACTCCTTTTACCTACTTGGGGCTACCGTTGGGTGCTTTGAAACCCAAGTTTGAATCTTATTTGCCTTTGGTGGAACGCATAAGCAAAAGGTTGTCAGGGCTTTCTGCGTTTCTTTCTTATGGTGGGCGCCTGGTGTTGGTAAACTCAGTTTTCTCCTTACAAGCTAGTTAGGCAGGCTCTCTATTCTAATCGGTTGGTTCTTCGATCAGATAGATTGTGTGGATCCTTTTGGTGGAAAGATCTGCTTCGTTTGCTAGATGAATTCAAAGGCTTCTCCAGCTGTTCGGTTTCTGAAGGGCAATCCTGCCTTTTCTAGAGAGATGTTCAAAGCATCTAGGCCCCTAAAAATTGTTTTGGTAATTAATGATAATATGTGAATATGGGATTAACGTGTTTATTGAGTATTTACAAGGTTAAGTCCCATTGGTGAGTTTGATGACTTGAAGATGTATGCTAAAGGACAACATGAAGATCTATATGGCTCAAAGACAAGGTACAAATAGTCTAGGATCCTTTTATGTTTTACCAGTCTTAGGAGAATTGGTTGGAAGACCGGATTATGGGTTAAATGCCGTACTATTAAGAGGGATAGTGACTAGTAACTTGATAACTTGTTCTTGTGCAAATTGGATCAATTAAGGATCATGCATGCATTTGAATTTGGTTTGGAAAGCCAACTTTGTTTTTCAAGGAAAACGGTAGTACCGAAGTTAAGTCGGTACTACCGCTCAGCGGTACGACCGGATCGTGGTGCGGTACTACCGCACGTCGGTCATTCCGATTTCTAGTTGGCGGTTCGTTTAAAACAGTAGCAGTGTTTTTTTGGTTCGGTGACTCTCCTTGATAATCGGTAGTACCGCATTCTCGAAACGGTAGTACTGCTTAGCGGTTGTACCGATTTCTATGTGATGGTACGTATTTTCCAGAGAGCACCTCTTTTCGGCGAAATTAGAAACCCTGCAAACGGTAGTACCACTCTTTCGTGCGATACGACCGGATCAAACGGTAGTACCGCAACTTGGTTGGCGGTCGTACCGCTCTGGGATTTTCAACAGCTATGTCAGAGTAGTTAATGCTACTGTTCTAGTCGTTACTGTGCTCTAACATGGGTGCGGTAGTACCGCTCCATGGTTGGCGGTCATACCGTATTTCGCTGAAAGTTGGGGGTTTCCTCCCCAACGGTCTTATTTGTTGGTGGGGGTTATAAATACCCCTCCACCTGCTCAAGAACAGTGTGCTAGAGTTCATTTATCATCTATAGAGCCTTGAGTATCCTCTCAACACCTAAAACACTCTTGTGCATTCATTGTGAGGTTGTTGAGTTCATTCAAGTGCATTCACTCATTCTAGTTGATCCTTTTGCACTTGAATGCCGTCAAGCGAAGGCCATTGATTTATTACTCTTGGAGTTTTGTTGAACTCTTAGACGGCTTGGCGGTGATTGCTCGGTGATCTCTTCAAGAAGCTTGTGAAGAGGCCCGGTGCCAAGATTGTGAGTGGCTTGGAGTTCTCCATCTCCGGAGTGGAGGAAGAACTACCCATAGTGATCCAGGGAAGACTTAATTCATGGAGCCGGCTTGAGTTGTCAAGCTTCCTCAACGTGGACTAGTGAAGACCAGCAAGTCTTCGATACCACGGGAAAAACTTCCTTGTCTCAATTGTGGTTATTTCTTGTCTTTACTTATTCCGCTTTTACAATTCTAGCCTATATCTTGTGTTGAATTGCTTAACTAGAATTGTATCTAGTTTAGACTAAGTTATTAATTGACTTTAATTGTTAATTTGTCAAAAAGTTTTAAAACCTCCTATTCACCCCCTCTAGTCGGTTATCCTTGATCCTACAGATGTGTGGAATGTTGGTTTCCCAATTTTGAATTGGCCACACCTCTTCTCTTTTGCCAAGAAGCAAGATATTTCAGTTGGCCTTATTTTGGAGCGATCGGATCTTCTTTCTCACTTTCATCTGCCTCTTTCTCCGACTGCTATTTTGGAATACCACTCTCTCTGTGCATCAGTGGCCCCTTTTGTTCCTCTTCAGGATCAACCAGATGTGCGGTCATATATATGGGGTTCTTCTTTCTTTACTCCTAAGTAGGCTTATGTTCATCTTTTGGGTCAAACCCCTACTTTATCTCCTTTTGTTTGGTTATGGCAATCCTATTGTATGAATAAGCAAAAGGTTTTTTTCTGGTTGCTTCTAAAGGATAGGTTAAACACTCGAGCTCTTCTCCAGCGTAAGAAGTTTTTGCTTGAGAGCTATGAGTGTGTGCTTTGTTCTCAACATCATACTGAATCCCTGAAACATCTTTTCTTCAACTGTTTTTTAGTCGATTGGTCTTTGGAAATTCGTTGGTTTCTCTTGGGACTTGACTCTCCTGTTGATGAGCTCCTCCAAGTTGGCAAGATCTCTTTTGGATCTAAGTGCTTCAAGGAAATTGTTATTATTGCCTGTTGGACCATCTGGAGTATTCGAAATAAGGTCATTTTTAGTAATGGGGTCGTGTCTCTATCTGCTTGGAAAGGGAATTCAGATAAGCTTTTGCTTTGGTTATCCATAGGGTCAAACCTTCTCTTCGAAAGGAGTTTGTTGAGTGGCTGAGAGTTTTTCATTAAAGTTGCTTGGGTCCTTTTGTATATTCTGCTTTCTTCTCTTTGTACATAACTTTTGTTCTTTAATATATTTTCAGTAGGGATCATTTCCCTCCTATTTTCCGTCAAAAAAAGGAGAGCGACACCGGCGAACACAAAGGCGAGAGAACAAAGAGGAGCGATGATGATCTGATGTGCCATGGACACATACTCAACACCCTCTCCGACCGGCTGTATGGTCTCTACACCGACATGCCGTCGGCAAGAGACATCTGGAATGCTCTGGAGAGCAAATACAAAGCAGAGGAGGAAGGTACAAAGAAGTTTCTTATCTCTAGGTACTTCGACTTTAAAATGAATGATGATAAATCCCTTCTTTCTCAAGTACATGAGTTACAAGTGATAGTGAATAAACTGCAGGCGGTAAATATTGATATTCCTAAAGTTTTTCAGGTTGGTGCAATTGTTGCGAAATTGCCACCAACTTAGAGTAACTACAAGAAAAAAACATTTGCATAATTCTGAGGATCTTTCTTTGGAACAAATTCAGAAGCACCTTCGAATCGAAGAGAAATCGAGGGTGAGAGAAAAAATGGCAAATGTCAATCTTAACGTCGGTTCCTCCAAGGAAAATGCTATAAGTGACAGCAAGTCTAACAAGAAAGATCTTGAAAATGTGCACACTATTTTGGGCATCAAAGTGAAAAAAAATAGTGGTGGTTTTGAACTTAGTCAATCTCATTACGTGGAGAAAATTCTTGATAAGTTCAAACATCTAAACTTTAAAGAATTAAACACCCCATTTAATTCAAGTGTATCGGCACTGTCAATACATTGTAATAGTCAAGCTACTTTAGCTAGAGCGTACAGTGAAGTGTACAATGGTAAGTCTAGACATATGAGTCTAAGACATGATTATGTGAGGAAATTAATCAAGGATGGAATAATTTCTTTATTATTTGTGAGAACAAATGTTAATCTTACTAATCCTTTTACTAAACCTCTCACAAGAGACTTGGTAAAGAAGACTTCCTTGGGAATGAGACTTAAACTCAATAATAAATCCATTAACAATGGCAACACTACCTAACACTAGTAATTAACTAGTTTTATGGTTCAAAGGGTAACAACAAGTTGTGACGTGGATGATTCAACATTTATCTAATTGTGAAATGATGGTACATTCTTGTTTGAGGGTTGAGTATTTTACTCTTAATGAGATTGATCGTTGAGGATAAGTATCTATAAATATGAGAGATACTAGAAGAATTTTTCTGTATGAAAAAATGAGATGGTGCCGAATCTCTAAATGGGAGTAGAGTTTCTCTCATAATTTTTCATTAATATAGGATGAGCACATGGTCATTAATAGTGCTAAGCGTGTTTTTGTGGACAGAACGTTGTAAAGAATATTTGTAATGCATGACCGGTTTTGATATAAGGAATAATTGGTTCAAAGCTTTTATGCTACCTTTAATTTCATCAAAACTTTGTTGTGTATTTACTAAGGTTAGGTTCAAATCGAAAGATACCTAATTATTTTCAAACAACAAGTTGTGTCTCTTCATGAGAGGGTGCATTCGAAGAGTCGTGTCTCTTCATTTCGCATCCTTTCACGGGAGGGTGCATTCGAAGAGTCGCGTCTCTTCATTTCACATCCTTTCAAACTCTATGTAAAGAGATGTCCTTCAGATTTTGAGAAGTACTTCATACTCCCATTCTCTTATTCTGTTCACGATGAGTTTTCACTTTGCTTTAGTGCAAACTTTGTCTAGGCTTGTCTTATCCTAGTAACTTATTTGCAGTAGAACCTCAAAGCATTTAGATAGGGTGCAAATAATTGCTTTAGGAAAGCGCTTTGGCGTGATTCAAGTCTCCTTCTCCACAAAATTCCCAACAACGTCGTCAAAAGCTTTGGTGAATTCAAAATCCAACTTTTTTCTCAGCTTCAACAGCTCTATCAGGCACATGTTTGAAGTTGGAGGGCTGGATGAAGAAAATGCTTCCATGGCACGATATGTTGTACCCCAAGTAGTGCGACACGATTTTGTTAGTTCTGTTTCTTGAAATGTGGCTTCTCCTGCTAAGCACGCAATTCCTGCTTTGCTATAGAAGAGCATTAGTCATGAAGGATTTCGATGCATAATAATATGCATACCACCAAGCTATCATATCTCCAAGGGTGATTCAACCGCAGACGTGAAGAAATTCCTCTGCGTTTCTTTTTTTAGAGAGCTCCTATTTTGCAAATTCCTCTGGCCGAACTGACGGCAGGTATAAGTCCGGACTAACCGGAACCCCGATCCTTGTCCGGCGATTAGTTTTTTCCAGAGAGTCTCTTTTCTCGCTAGTGGCTATCTGGATTGACCGCAGTTGGAGGTACAGTTTGACCGGACCTTCGGGTCTTGGGAGCGGTCAGCTTTTTTCAGTAGCATGTTTTTCCTATTTTCGAAAATCCTTGAACTCGGTCTAACTAGATCTTGTGTGGGCGGACTAGCCGGACCTGGCATAACGAATAGATTCTGTAGCTTTGATTATTGCAGAAGTTACCGTTACACAGTAGTCCGGTCTGAACGACCTTCTTGTTGTCGCACAAATTCTCCTCTAATGGCTAGTTTTTGTGTGTGGGTGTATAAATACTCCTTGTGGCCGGTTGTGGGAGCAGTTGTTGGTGCTATATATTCGTTTCCCTTGAGCAAAGAGCAATCCCTCTTCTCTCCTTTATGCATGTGTTGCACTTAGTGAGCTTAGAGAGCAAAATCCTAATGCGTGTGTTGCATTACGTATTAGATTTAGTATCCATTGAACTTAGACACTTGATTCGTTTAAGTGAAAGTTTTCGACTTGTTACTCTTGGTGTTTACCGACAACTAGATGGCTCGGAGGAGTTGCACCAGTGATCATCTCAAAGAAGGTTGTGCGAAGACCCGGACGGTTGTGAGTGGCTTGGTGCTTGCCATCTCTGGAGTGGAGGAAGAGCAACCCCAAGTGGATACGAGGTGTAGGCTTAATTTGTGGATCCGGTCTAATTCGTTTGAGCTTATCTCAACATGGACTAGGGAAAACTGGAAAGTTTCCGATCACCACAGGAAAAAGTTCAAGTGTTCGTGTGGTTTGCTTTCTTAAGCTCTACTCTTTTGCAATCTTGGTATTAGACTTAGCTTGTTGGTGCACTTTGTTAAGACTAGTTGATTTAGGTTTTAATTGAGCAAAACCGAATTGATTTGCAATTCCACATAAAACTCGGTTTTAGCAACCAAAAGTTTTTTTTAACTGCCTATTCACCCCAATCTAGTCGGCCTTCTCGATCTTACAGTGGCCGATCTGGCCGCTTCCCTTCACTAGAAAACACCATCTCTGGACTTTTCTGTTAAACTCTATGTACTTTCACATCAAGTTTCCATTTTAAATGGCATCTAACACGAACACATTCCCAAACACGCCTACACAAGTGTTTGATGTCCACTTTGCACGAGCTTGCGTCGCCGGTCTGACCGCCTGGTCAATGCTGGTCAGACCGTCTATCCTCTTAATGCAAGACAACTTTTGCAAAACTAAGAGCTAACTCACCAAACTCTTCGACAACGATGTTAATTGTTTATCACCTGATCTAAGCCCAAACCACATGGTCTCTACAGATTAGGCACATAAATACGATCAGGTCATCAGGACGAGGCAGAGACAGCGCCGTAATTGCACACACACAAAAACCGACCCCAAATTCCCACCAAAATCTATGCGTGCCCCCGAAATACACAGCTAAGACTCTATTTGAAACACAGGATTTCCACTAAAAATTCTGCATGTCTGTATCGTTATGGGATGATATGAGTTTATGAACCGTTTGTACACTAGTACTTTATGTTAATCACCGCATGCATGCTGCACTCTACATGGGATTTGTAGTGATTTTTTTTTTTTTTGAAAACCCACTAAATACAACGATGTTGCAGGGTGCAGCTTGCAGCCAGGCTGCGAATGGCAGAGAGCGCAGTATCGTGATATTCGGCAGATATGAGCCGTTCGATTCGGAAAAAACAGCTTAGATCTATCGTTTTTATGAATAGTGCTGATGCTACAGTATTTGCTGCCGTGCAAAAAAAACCATACTCTTATCCTTTGCTTTCTGATCCGACAATTGCTACGCAATGGTATGATACTGTAGCATCATAGCATTGCTACACAATATCAAGGATGTGTTTGCGGCTGCAAGGCCCAACATGCCCAGGCTCCCAGCCGCATGAACCATGCAATCCCCATTTTTTGCCCTAGCCACAACCTACGTTACCGGTTGTTCGTAGTACAAAATTTGTTCCGTTTGAACCACCGTCACCAAAATCCTGGCTCAACGGGAGCACCTTCAACGATTTGACTCCAGCAGCGGCGACGGCCAGTAGCTCGCCGTCGGCACCAAAAGGTCGCCGAGCTATCTCATCATCTTTGGGCAGTCAGTAGTAGTTGACAAGCATGTGACATCGATCGGAGCATTGCAAGAACACATTACGCATGACACAGACTTTCGTGCGGATGCAACATGTACCAGAGGCATAATAAAATCACATGCACACATCTTTCACTCGGCACAAAGGCAAACTCAGTGGTATCGTTCTTTCCTTGAACTCCAAACACATGTTCTCAGAGAGCATACGTGGAATAGAAACAATTAAGAAAGAGGCGAAATACTTCGATAGATTGGAATATTACACTGTTAATTAACCACAAAAGGGTGTGATACGAATGGCACATCGAAGACTTGTACATTCAAGCTTTGATCACAAACAGACTACACAGCAAAAGGCGTAAAACCATAGTAAAATGTACTCCATGAAAACGTACGACATAATAGACCATAGGAGTGGATACATGAAGTGAAGTGATGCACGCAGTAGTGTCACGCGTAGCAACGAAGATGGTTCGCAATCTCGGTGATCTGCTGAGAAGATGGCCTAGTAGATGTTGGAATGGCAAGAAAATCCTTGCCATCCTTGCAACCGTTGGATACCTGCCACAGTTGTCCTTCCACCACTCGAGAATATGGAAATTCTCTTGGTTTATAGGGACGGTCTCATCTTGCAGGTAAGCGTCGAGTTCAGTCCTGCTTCCTTGTGAACTGGGATGCTCCGGCTCCTGCTCCTGCCCTTCCCGATTAATAGCATGCCCTTGCTGTGATGGATCGACGTCCATTTCATTGCCCTGATTGCTGTACTCTGTGAAGAGCCGATCAACTGTTACTCGTACCTCAGAAATGCAGCCTCGGGTCTAGAACAAGTGGTATGCTTAGTGACAAATATGACTTATCCAAGAACTTCCCCACATAATGGACTATACGTTCAAGATTCAGTGCATGGAAACAGGGATCATCGTCGCCAGAAGCTTTGGTGAATTCAAAACGTAACTTTTTTCTCAGCTTCAACAGCTCTATCAGGCACAGGTGTGAAGTTGGAGAGCTGGATGCAGAAATTGCTTCCATGGCACGATATGTTGTACCAAAAGTAGTGCGACACGATTCTGTTAGCTCTGTTTCTTGAAAGGTGGCTTCTCCCGCTAAGCCTGCAATTTCTGCAGCTGTAGAAGAGCATTCGTCATGAAGGATTTCCAGTGCATAATAACATGGATACCACCAACTGTCATATCTCCAAGGGTGATTCAGCCGCAGACGTGAAGAAATTCCTATGCGTTTCTTCTGACTCAAACCTAAATCCTGAAAGGCATCGAGCCAAGATTCTACCGTATCAAAGTCAAAAGTCGAACGTGATGCCAGACGAGCAATCCAATCTAACTTCGAACATATGTCGGTACGACAGAATAACTTACATTGGGTCGCAGAGAGATGCAAAATATAATTGTCGTCCTGCAACATGTTTCTTAATTCTTCACACCCATCCAAATTTGCTTCGGATATAACGCTACAGACCTTAAACCGAAGACCCCAGCAAGAAATAGTTTCCTTCAATCTAACATAATTTTTCTCGTATGTGGGTTGCAAATCATTATAGTAATCTTTGATCTCCAATATTTGTCCATAGGGGGGCTTATCTTCATCCGATGCCTTGAACACTTGTATGACTCTCCTATGGAGATTCCATTCACCATCGATGAAGTGCGCCGCCAAATACACAACTTTCCCCCAGGTAGTTTCATCTTCGCCTATAGATAAACTTACATGCCCAGGAGTACATCTAAGTGCCTCCTTCAACTTTCTGATTTCATCGTCGAAGAGCGCATCGCATCTATCCTCAACGTCATCTCGCGATGGCATCTTGAAACCAGGACAGAGAAATCCGACGAATCTCCCGAACTGGACATCCTCAACAAGCGAGGAAGGGTATCCATGTAACGCAATCATTCTGACAAGCTGATCTTCACCAGCAGATTTTTGCTGATCCAAATGATCAGATCCTGACTTCGAGGTCGATGTTTGTTCCCTGTGCATCGCATTTTGTGTAGGGGCGCCAGGCAACACCTGCTGTTGTCTCGCGGGTTTAGGGTGTCGCACGGGGCATGTTTCTTCGTAATGCTTCTTCATGCGCGAAGTCCCGTCCCTGCTAGGATCGGCGCACAGCATGGCCTTGCAATACTTGCACTCTGCTTTCTGCTCAAAGTGCTCCCAGTACGGTGAACGCCTGCTGTAGTGCTTCGGTGCGCTACGGGGAGCTTCCGAATCAGGTACTAGGCTGTTCCCGTCAGCCATTTCTCTACCTCTCGTGAAGGGGACGATTTGGCCCTGCTGGATAAGAAATTTGTACAGGGATCTTGGTTAAATTTCTAGAGCTTCGCCACTTAATTGCAACCAAAATTTAGATTCAAGGATCACTTAGAACAAGCTAGCACACAGGCTGTATATGCCAATCATGGGGAACTGCATAATACTTGTTTTTTTGGGAACGAATCAGCATGAGCTCTGCTATTGCATTTTGCAAGGAATATTTGCATAATACTAATTACTGATTTTTAAGAAGTTTGGAAAACAAAACAAACTACCGCGGATCTTAACGGTGAATCTGGAGAGTAGACACACATCTAAGGATCGCGTGGACCTCCTCTTTTTTGTTTTCATTCCATTATTGACCCAAGAACAAAAACGGATCGCTTAGAAACAACACAACCAATACACACACACACACAACGAAAGAAAGAAAGAAGGAAAGAAAGAAAGAGAAACCAGAAAGATTAGAGAAAACTTACGAGGCGGAGGTAGAGACAGATCGGCAGCTGCAGTTCGCTCCAGCCGAGGAAGCACGCGCTCCAGCCGGGGAAGCACGCGGGACGACGATGGATCGAGCCCCTGCTTTGAAAGAGAGTGGGCTTTCGTGGATGTGTGCAGGTCTGAAATTTTTGGCAAGGTGCAACACAACGAGAGAATAAAAAAGATGTCAAGTTGTGGACAACTCACATCTCGGGCCAGCCTGTACTCGGGCTGTCGGGCAAGACCGACCTTGCTACAGCTCGAGCCCGAGCCCGAACTAACAAGGATATTAAAACTAGTAGAGCAGCTAGGTCAAGCAAGTTATTAGTACTACAGCAGCACAACTAGGTGAATAGTAAGTAGCCTATTAGAAATAAGAGGTGAAGAAGACCTCCTCAAGTCAAACTATGGAACGGAGATGCCGCTGCCAGTTATCTATTTTTCTTCAAGGCTAAGCAAACAATTATCTATTAACAAAGCCTCGGCTTTGCTTATCTGGGATTACGTTGGAACAGGAGGCGACTATAAGGGGTTGATAGGCGCCCTCCTCAAGTCAAGCTATGGAACGGAGATGCCGCTGCCAGTTATCTATTTTTCTTCAAGGCTAAGCAAACAATTATCTATTAACAAAGCCTCGGCTTTGCTTATCTGAGATACGTTGGAGCAGGAGGCGACTATAAGGGTTGATAGGCGCCTCCTCAAGTCAAGCTATGGAGCGGAGATGCATTGCCAGTTATCTATTTTTCTTCAAGGCTAAGCAAACAATTATCTATTAACAAAGCCTCGGCTTTGCTTATCTGAGATACGTTGGAGCAGGAGGCGACTATAAGGGGTTGATAGGCGCCTCCTCAAATCAAGCTATGGAGCGGAGATGCATTTGCCGATTATCTATTTTTCTTCAAGGCTAAGCAAACAATTATCTATTAACAAAGCCTCGGCTTTGCTTATCTGAGATTACGTTGGAGCAGGAGGCGACTATAAGGGGTTGATAGGCGCCTCCTCAAGTCAAGCTATGGAGCGGAGATGCATTGCCGATTATCTATTTTTCTTCAAGGCTAAGCAAACAATTATCTATTAACAAAGCCTCGGCTTTGCTTATCTGAGATTACGTTGGAGCAGGAGGCGACTATAAGGGGTTGATAGGCGCCTCCTCAAATCAAGCTATGGAGCGGAGATCTGCATGCCGATTATCTATTTTTCTTCAAGGCTAAGCAAACAATTATCTATTAACAAAGCCTCGGCTTTGCTTATCTGGGATTACGTTGGAACAGGAGGCGACTATAAGGGGTTGATAGGCACCACACAAGCAACGGCATTTTCAAAATATTTTGTCTCAAGGAGTTTCAAAATACTTTGTCTTAAGGAGTGAAGGTTCTTTTATTCCAATAGCTATGCGGAGCTACGAAGATCAGAGCTTAAACCCTCACAATGAATTCTCAAAGAATAACCGAACAAAATTAGCCAAAATTTGCCTAGGCAGTCGGACCTCTCTTGGGTGGTCTGACCGCTCCTCTGTGAAAACCCGGGAAATTAAACTAATATAAGCGTTGATAATTGGTAATTAGTAGTAATTAAAATTTTTCTAAAGCAAGAACAAATCATAATCTCAAATTAGAATCGAGCGCTTTGCCAAGCAAATACAAGTTATATTCTAAAAGGTTCATACACATAAGTTACATCATCCTTATAACTAAAAATAAATGACAATAAGAATTCATTTCTAGCATAAAAGAAATGTTAATACAACTCAGGATAATTACAAGAATTGATTACAACAGATCACAATCTAAATTTAAAACTCTAGTTAAATTACAAAAGAATAAAATAGAAATCTTGCATTGCATATCGTCAGCCATCAACACCATTCCTCGGTCATCTGAGCCCAACACCCACCTTCCGTATTACCGATTTACCATCCGCAGTAGTAAAACCAAAGAATAGTGCCAAGAACTCTTCATCGACCAAAAGGTCCTTAGCCCAATAATAGCATGTGAGAGCTGTATGGATAAGAGCAAGGGCTAAATGGTCATGTCTTGAGCAAAAGAGGATGCCCGGTAAAGCCACCTCTCCATAAAACTATTTCTTATTTCACAACCAGCATACAGCTCGGTCTCACTCCTGACCAAGAGGGCAAGACCACCAAGAGCAAAGACCCCAAGCAAGCCTCCACCTTACCAAAAGAGCACAACATGAAACTAGCTCACACCATCCCACTTTGCCTCCACAAGCAAACAAGTCTCACAAAGCCACCAAAAGCCAACCCATAAGCCAAAATCCTCCAGTCCACCACCAAGCAAGAAGCTAAAACAAGTTCACTACCATCACTGGTGAGCAAGCACAAAGAAGAAGCCCAAGCCAGGCACCACCCACCATTCCAATCCACAACCCAAAAACACTCACAAGAGCAAATGGAGGAGAGGAGCAAAGGAGAAGGGGAAGACCGGAGGATCGAGAACAACCAAGGGACGACTACAACAACCAAGGAACCAAGGTGAAACGACATGAGCAAGGAAAGCACGACGACCACACTACACTGTCGGCATCGCCACCGTGACCACAACCATTACCACCGACATCTTTAGCCCAAAACCGACCAAGCCAGGTAACCACCATCCTTCTCCCCCACTGCCATCTCTATTTTTGCCCAACCTAGAACCACCTCATGTGAGCCAAACAAGAACATGCAACACTAATCACAGAACACTAACCATTTTCCTTCACAGAGCACATACAGCAAGAACACTAGCATACACTAAATACATCTCAGAATAAAGGAGAGCAGGGAAGGGATTTTTACCACGATAGTAGCTCACCTCCAACCCCTGACCTCCACCATGCATGGACCGATAGCAACCCCCAGCCATTTCCCTCACCATGCATGAATAAAAATCCATAAGCATTAGTACTTGAGAACTAAGCAGCAGAGAACCACAAAGTCTTAAGCAAATCAAGCAAACTTGAACACAAAATAGCGATCAAGGGAGGAAGGAGCCTCATGTGGTTTTGGTAAGACCACCCAAATGGGAAAGCAAGACTGGGGCGATCTTAGCCGAGGAACTTGACACGCAGAAGGGCATGGGCTAGAGAAGGCGCTATCTGGTGGCGGGTCATGGAGGCTGCGGAGGCCCGGCAGAGCGAGTGCCAGAGTGCGAGCCGAGCCTGCCTGTGAGCTAGACCGAGGCGGGGCAGGCGGGAGGCGCTACATCGCAGAGAACCTGTGGCAGCGGACCCGGCCAGGGTGGGCCGTGCAAGGGTGAACAGTAGAGGTGGTGGCCAGTAGGGAATGGCGGCGGTAGTAGTGTTAGGTTCTGAGAAGTTTGAGTCAATTTCAAAAGAGGATCGAGAACAATTCAGTTATCCGACGGTGAAGAATGATGGATACCGATTCATCAAGTGAAATCGTATGGTGGAGATGGCTTGAACATTCGGACCAGATGAAGAACGTTCGGTCCAGATTGCAAGATGATGTTTCAATCGGATCTAATGGCTAGAGACCATGAAGTTACTTTTGTTGGGTCACGGGTAGGCTACGATAGCTACAAACAAAAATTTCTACCACGCAAACCGGAAGCCATGCAAGTAGATGATCATAGATCGTTACCACGAACCTTGAGCAGCGGAAGAAGGGTTGGAGCGGCTGGTCCAACGAAGAGCAGCGTCGATGTAGTGGTCGTAGTCGATCGTCAACGTCCGGCAAAGTCGATGTAGTGGTCGCGATCGATCGTCTCCTTGACAACGTCTGCGGTTCCTTGTGAAGATCGCGGATCGTCCTCAAGCGCAACAATCGTAATGGCGCCTCTCGGTATCCACGTCGGGGAAGGAACAACCGAACGGCGGTGTGCGGCACCAAATCGCCGCGGTCGAGCTCTCGGGAAGATGGCGGCTAGGGTTTTGGTGGTGTTTCTCGCATCCCTCCCAACAGCCTCATGCACCTCCTTATATAGTGCTCGTGACGGATCCTATCCGAACACGTTTACGAATCATATTCGTCTTGGTTTGTTCAACCCGTTAAGTGTGTGACCACAGTAGGTTCATGTGTAGTTCGGTTGTGACTCGGAAACCGTTTAGATCACGAGTAAATGGCGGCTCCTAGAAGAACATATCGATTCGAATACACACAAATTATATCGGACGAACCTTAATGCAATATGATCTCGACTAGGTCCTCATCACTTCGACTAGGTCCTATCTTTATCGACGGTTCATATTTAGTCACGACGATTCGTAATTGCTTACGACGAGTTATGACCACTCTGTGACTACGTTCGACCGGTCTCAGACTAAGCTTATATCTCATATCGACCGGTCGTGGCTGACCGAACTAAGCGACCTACTCGTGTATACTCCTTTGCCTCACGATATGCAGTCGAACTCCGGTGAGATGTTGTGTCATCCATGGGTATTCAATACTTTCTCGATCGAGTGTCGAGATAACTTTCGTGGTGAACACTTGACTACTAGTGGCATGGCCATGCACTTTCTTTATCCGATCTGCGAGGGCCGAGACATCTCTCTGTTATGTTAGGAGGGCAAATCCATATCCGACCCAGTCACATTCCTCTCCATGTTTGAGCATACCCAAAGCTACCTTTATAACTACCCGATTCACGGTGTAGCGTTTGGCAACCTAAGAGTGCTCTTACACATGTAGGAAACCATCTTGATCTCAGGTCTAAGGATTATACATCATCATTGCTTGAGACCAACTAATGACACATAGATTCATAACAATCTCAATAGTGTCTCAAGGTGGGTCTTATCCAACATCATGTTCTCTAACATGTGTCCATATTATTGGTTTGATATCTCCATATCTATGACTCGTGAAACATAGTCATCAACCAATACATATGCTAGTCTATTCATATGTGTCCTCATATGTTTACGACCGAGGATCGTATAAGAATAATTATCGCGAGGAATATAGAGTTTCACAACCAAGTCACATACTTGATAATAAATATTAACAATATTATTCTAGGAACAAGATAACACATTATCCAATGTCATGAACATAATGAAATATAATCATCTCTATGATTGCCTCTAGGGCATATTTCCAACAACTTTACTATTCAGCGTAAAGATGATTTACAATTACTGTGACGTATCTTTGGTTGTTTTGTCTGTGTTAGCTGTTGCTATTGTCTGGAGGTATAAATAGCCTCATTGTAATCGGGGAGAACTACGATTGAAACCCTAGTTCATTCTATCGCATTTACTTTACTCCTTAGAACCCAGTTGTATCGTCTTTGTTCTTCCAATATACAAACTGAGAAAATCCCCAAACACTTCTCTGAATCTCTCCATTTCTGGTCAATACAATTAGGACCTGACATTTATGGTATCAGGGCGCTATGATCTTTGGAGTTTCTGCAGATTGGAGTGGTTCTCGAGTAGTAAGGGTTGAGGAACGAGTTTCCTTGGTAAAACTCCTGAACTAACTCAAGAAAACTCAGATCTGTGAGGTGGAGTGAAAAGAGCCTGAATCAAGCAGTGAGGGTTTGAAAGAGTCTTGATTCTTCCTGTAAAATTCCTTTAGTTGTGAGATAATAGCCGACTGCGGGTCTAAAGAATGCCAAAAGGGGGCAGATCTGTGGAGGAAGAGACAGGATGGGCCACGGTAAGTGAAATCGAAGGAGTAAAGAAGGAAATGGCTCGTATGCAGAGACAAATCGAAGGGAACTCAACCAATGTTCAGATTCAGATGAGGAAATTTTAGGAGCAAGTACAGGAGAACTCAACAAAAATTGGATGTAATGATGGAGATGCTAAAAGCTACGATGGACAGAAATGAAGCTAGAGAAACGGCAAGCAATTTGGATGTCTTAGAAGAAGAGGTTGTGCGGATGAGTAATGGTCAAGAGCCAAGAGTCTTCAACTTCCCAGGACAACCTTATGCCACACCAGGCAGTGCTCAGTCATTCGTTCCCCACCACAATACAGGTAATCTCATTCATAATATTTCAAATATGCCCATGGTTATACCGACGACAGTAGGAGCCAATGCCTCTACGATGAATGTAACAATGGGTGGCCCTGTAGAAGAACATTTAGTCCTTGGTGGTCAACTGAAATTACCAACTGGAACGTTTGGGGGTGAGTGTGTATCCTATGGTCATGGCTAATGGAACTTTTGCCCTGCAATACATCAGTTCAAACCCACCGTACGTACCACCTTATATATCGAATCAGTTCAACCCACTGAGTGGTTTAATTCTAACCAGCAAAATGGATCCTCCCTGGAATTGTCAGTGGCCAAGAGCTCCCGAAGGTCAGTGTTGCATTCAGAATCATTCAAAGTCTTTGAGGATTGGAAATCAATACAACCAACAATTTAGTAGAGGACCCAAACTAAAATTCCCTAAGTTTGATGGAGAGCAACCAGAATCTTGGATTAGGAAGGCAAAAAAATACTTTGAGTTGGCCATGACACCAGAAGAACAAAAAGTAGCGATAGCTGAAGTCTATCTGATGGGAAGAGCAGATCAATGGATTAATAGCAATGAGATTGATAGAGCACTCTTACTTGGCAACAATTTTGTGTTATGATCAAGAAGAGGTTTGCGGCAGAAACAAGGTACGATGTCATTGAGTTTTTTAGGGGATTGAATCAAGACAGTTCAGTAGAAGCATACATTGACAAATTTGAGAATATGATGATACTTGTGAAAAGGAACAATGCTGCATTGACAGAGGGATATTTCTTGGATTACTTTATATCAAGGTTAAAGAATTACATTAAAACTCCCTTAAAGTCTTTAGAACCTAGTACCTTAGTGGAGGCTTATGCTCATGCTAGAAACTATGAGAACAATCAGGCATACAAGAAGGTTCAGAACTGGAACCAAGGAGCAAACTCAAGGGCAAGTTATCAAGGAAATTCACAAACCAAGTGGAAAGGAGCAGGAGTCAAGAAGGAAGTTAATGATAAGATTACCACAAATGGTGGTAATAAGTGGAATGGGGGAAAATATTTTAAATGCAATGAACCCTGGGTACATGGCCACAACAAAATCTGCAAAAATACATAAACAGATCCATGTGATCACAATAGAAGATGATGATGAGGTGAGTGATGATAACCCAGAAGGGGTATTTGCTACTCTACCCAGTAGTCCTGGTCAACAAAAGGAATCATCAGAAGAATTGCAAATTTCTATGCATGCAGTATCCGGTACTAGTGTTGAAGCTAGTACATTTACACTGAGGGTAAAAATTGGAAAGGTTAATGCTATAGCCCTAGTAGACAGTGGGAGTTCAGCCACCTTTATGATACCAGCGATTGCTCTCAAGGCCCAATGTAAGATCAGCAACCATGTACCAATCAAAGTGGCAGTGGCTAATGGAAATATTTTGATAACAGAACTCAATGTTTGAAGTGTTCATATCAAATACAAGGAGAAGAATTCAGTACTAATTTCAGACTCCTAGAATTGAAAGGGTATGATATTATACTGGGAAGTGATTGGATATATGAGCATAGTCTTGTTAGTCACAATTTAAAAACCAGAGAATTTTGTGTTTGTAAGGAGGGAAAGAGAGATATCAAATTTAAGGACGAGACATATCCACAAGAAAATTGTGTGATCAATACAATGCAGCTGGACAAGCTGATGAACAAGGGGGTAATTGGAGCTGTCATCTACTCCAAATCAGTTTTGAATTACGGAAAGGGTTGCGAGAATACTCAATAGAAATTAAGCAGATTCTGCAGAGGTTCCTGATGTGTTTCAAGAGCGGAAGGATTACCACCCAAGAGGAGTGTGATCACCACGATACCTCGATACCAAAGCGCAAACCCGGTGAACATTAGGCCATACAGATTACCTCATTATAAGAAAGATGCGATGGAAGAATTGGTGGAGCAATTGTTGAAAACACAAACCATCAAAACTAGTGTTAGCCTTTATTCCTCCCCAACCATACTAGTGAAGAAGAAGGATGGGACATGGAGGTTATGTATTGACTACAAACAACTAAATGCTAATACTATCAGAACAAATATCAATCCCCATCATTGAAAACTTCTTTGGATGGTGAAGGGAGCTATGTACTATTCTAAAATTTGGATCTGAGGTCGAGGCTACCATCGGTGAGGATGCATTGAAATGATATTGACAAGATAACTTCGATTACACATCTGATCCATTTTGAATTTTTGGTAATACCATTTGGGTTGACAAATGCCCCTACTACTTTCCAAGCCCTCATAAACAAATTGGCAGCATTTCTTAGAAAGTTTGTTTTGGTATTCTTTGATGACATACTTGTTTATAGCCCTAGTTTGGTGGAACATCAAAGACATTTGCAACTAGTGCTGGAAGTGCTGAGAGCAAACAAGTTGTATGAAAAAAGAAGTAAATGTGTGTTTGGACAGCTACAAGTAGAGTATTTGGGACACATTATCAACCATCAAGGGGTCTCCACTGGCCTAGGAAAGATAACAGCAATTAAAGAGTGGCCTTCACCTAGAAACATAACACAATTGAGAGGGTTTTGGGGTTAGCAGGATACTACAGGAGGTTCATCAGAAATTTTGGAGTGATTTGCAAACCAATGTTCAATGCTTTGAAGAAAAATGCTTTCCATTGGGGTGAAGAGCAACATCTAGCATTTGAGGAAATCAAGAAATCCCTAATTCAAGCTCCAGTCTTAACCTTGCCTGACTTTAATCAACAATTTGTATTAGAAACTGATGCCAGTGGATATGGGATTGTGGCTGTGCTTATGCAAGCTGGAAGGCCTATTTCATTTATGAGCAAAGCCATAGGGCCCAAGGTTGTAGCCATGTCAACATACGACAATGAGGCATTGGCTATATTGGAGGCCATCAAGAAGTGGAAACGCTATTTAATGGGATCAAGTTTGATTATCAGAACTGATCAACAAAGCTTAAGATATATCTCTAAACAAAGACTGGTTGATGGAATCTAACATAAGTTGATGATCAAATTGATGGGTTACAATTACAAAGTGGAATATAGAAAAGGAAGAGAAACAAGGTCTGGCGATGCCTTTGTCGAGTCGCCATAGTGAGAAAGTAATGGTAATAACAGCAGCAGTTCCTAACTGGATGGCTGAAGTGATTCTGAGTTACCAGAATGATGAAAAGTGCAAATAATTAGAAAGTAAGTTGAGGATTGATGGAAGCTGTGTTCCGCCTTACAGCTTACAGAATGGAGTATTAAGATATAAAGGCATAATATACATTGGTACTGATACTGATTTGAAGGAGCAACTTTTGAAATCCTTTCATGATTCGGCTCTAGGAGGGCATTCAGGGGAAAGAGCTACTTGCCAAAGGATGAAGCTCCTATTTTACTAGCAAGGTATGAAAAATGATGTTAATCTATTTTTTAAGAGATGTGCAGTGTGCCAGAAGGCTAAGTCTGAAAATACTCCCTATCTCGGGCTATTGCAACCCTTACCTGTACCCGATATGGTGTGGACACATATATCCTTGGACTTCATCGAAGTTCTCCCTAAATCTGAGGACAAGTGATAATGGTAGTAGTAGATAGGTTCACCAAGTACGCACATTTCTTAGCACTTAAACATACATATATTGTCCAGCATGTAGTGAATCTTTTCTGGGATCATATATACAAGCTTCATGGACTACCATTATTAATTATGTCAGACAAAGATAGGGTGTTTACAAGCACAGTATGGCAAGAGTTATTCAAGGCTTTGGGGGTAAAACTAAGGCTAAGTAGTGCTTATCACCCTCAAACCGATGGACAAACAAAAAGGGTGAACCAATGTTTGGAAAATTACTTAAGGTGCATGGCTTTTGCTAGTCCCAAGAGGTGGCATTCATGGCTGACACAAGCTAAGTGGTGGTATAACACTTCCTTTTATACTTCATTAAAGATGACACCATTTGAAGCCCTATATGGTATGAAAACCCCTCTGATCACCGAAGCTCTATTGCCGCAATCTGCAACTAAGGAAGCTAGGAACAGGCTTCAAAGAAGAGAAGTAGCTTTTGAAGCTATCAAAGCTAACTTGGAAAAGGTCAACTCCAGAATGAAATATTTTGCTCATAAGCACAGAACGGAGAGAGCTTTTGAGGTAGGAAACATGGTGTATTTGAAAATGCAACCTTACAGGCATAATGCATTGGGACTTCATAGGACATTGAAGTTACATTCTAGGTTTTATGGCCCATTCAGAGTTCTAGAAAGAATTGGCAAGGCTTCATACAAACTTCTATTACCGGAGGGTTGTCAGATTCACCCTGTATTCCATGTCAGCCAGTTAAAGAAGCATATTGGACCAAATGTTGTTCCCAGCAAGGAGCTCCCACTAGTGGATGAAGAGGGGCGCATTTTGTCTGAACTTGTGGCAGTGACTGAGTGGAGGATTATCCCAAGGAACAACGAACCAGACATTCAATGGAAGGTACAATGGGCTAATATGCCTCCAGAAGCAACTACTTGGGAGGATGCTGATTTCATTGCAAGGATCTTTCCAGGATTTAATCCTTGAGGACAAGGATGCTAAGGAAGGGGCATTTGTCAGGTTCTGAGAAGTTTGAGTCAATTTCAGAAGAGGATCAAGAACAATTTAGTTATCCGACGGTGGAGAATGATGGATACCAATTCATCTAGTGAAATCGTATGGTAGATATGGCTTGAACATTCGGACTAGATGAAGAACGTTCGGTCCAGATTGCAAGATGACGTTTCAATCGGATCTAACGGCTGGAGATCATGAAGTTACTTTACTGTTCAGCGTAAAGAGGATTTACAATTACTATTCCGTAACTTTGGCTATTTTATCTGTATTAGCTGTTGCTATTGTCTGGAGGTATAAATAGCCTCATTGTAATATGGGAGAACTACGATTGAAACCCTAGTTCATTCTATCACATTTACTTTACTCTTTAGAACTCAGTTGTATCGTCTTTGTTCTTCCAATATACAAACTGAGAAAATCCCTAAACACTTCTCTAAATCTCTCCATTTCTGGTCAATACAATCGAGTCCTGACAAGTAGAGCCGGTGGCGACAGGGCCAGCGGCGGTGGCAGGCGCCACGGCGGCGGTGGTGCCAAGAGGAGGTGGTAAGGGACCGGAGGGAGGCGGTGCGGTGAGTCCCCATGGTGCGAGCTTGGCCGATTGAGTAACCATGGAGAAGAAGGGAGAGAGGGAGAAGTAATGGAGTATTGAAGAAGGAAATGGGGGATGATGAAGATGGCAGCCAGGAGCTTTTGGTTGAAGCAAAAGAAGAACAAGGAAGAGTCGACATGGAGGAGGCCCCAAGCGCTAAGGCCTCGGCCAAAGAATCGCTAATAAAGGAAGCAAGGAAGTAGAGAATGAGGAGAAGAAGCTAGAAGCAAGAAGAATGGTAGCCTGGGAGCTTTCTCGGTTGAACCGCATGAAGATGAGGAGAAGAGAGAGAGTAGAGTTGAGTACAGGAAAGAAATGGAATGGGTGGCCAGGAAGTTTCGAATTTTTTTAAAAAATAATATTATTTTAAAAGTTATTTACAAAAATAAATAGCCGCTCCAAAAAATTACAAAAAAGACTCTCTGTCACTAGTTCAACTGGCGACAGGTAGTTATCGCTAGTTGAACTGACGACAGGGATCCTGCTGACCACCTGTCGCCAGTTCAACTGGCGATAGAAAGTGAACAGTCTTCCTATCGCTAGTTGAACTAGCAACAGCTTCTGGTCATCAGTTCAACTAGCGATAGGATTCCATCTATAAAATCCCCAAAAAATTCCTCTAAAACTCATTTTAATTCGGAAAAAAACAAAAGAGAGGAGGAGAGGAGAGAAGAAAGGTAGCGAAGCTCTGCTAGTTAAATCATGAGAGAGAGAGATTGATGAGCATCGATCGATCCGGTCGTGAGCCATCTTGTAGGTACATTTTTTTTGCAACTTTGTACATTATGTCAAATTATATAGAATTAAGTACATTATTTGAGCTGTAGCGAGTAGAGCGATAAGTGGAATTAAGTACATAGAATTCAGTAGAATAGCAACATAGAATTCAGTAGAATGGCGACATAGAATTTAGTAGATTAGATAATTGTAGTCAAATTATGCACTACATTATTTGAGTTGTGTATAGTGTAGTTCGTTGTACACATATTATGAATGTTACAGCAATTGAACAATTTAGGATAAATTAGCAGAAATAGGAAGACGCCTATTAAACATATGTAAAAAAACAATCCCAGCTTTATTTAGCTTCCCATTTGTGTATGGTAATTATATTGTTACTGTCGAAAATTAATTTTAAACTACGAAACTAGGAAAATAGGAAGAACTTGGTTTATTGTTTATATTTGCACTTGGAAAATATTTAAAAATATCCTCTAAATTGGAAGACCCTATTACAAATCTGTTTAAATTGCTGGGTAGCCTAAATTTGGTTTATATTTTTGTGTGGTAATTATTCTATTAACGCCAAAATTATTTTTAAAGTAGGAATTTTAGTTTTTGTACATGTTTAAGTAGTCTTTACAATGTATGCACTTAATTTGTAGGTATGGCGGGCCTTGAGCCACTCTGAGTTGCTTGACCCAATGATTGGCGCGTCCCAGAGCCGCCTCGATACCATGCTCCCCAGGGGCGAGGCGCCGATTGAGCTTGGCGGCACATGCGCAAGCACGCCCATCGAGGCATGGAGGTGCTGAGACTAGGTTCCGAGGTACATGTAGTTTTGACCTTCATGCACTCAATTGTGGTCGACTACTTTGCATGTAGTCACGTTTGTTCTTGTCGTTTTGACGCAGGTTGAGGCGACACGTCTCCTCCACTAGCGAGGATGGTGGAGGCGGCGTGGGAAGGACGACGAGATCGTGGTCTGATGCATACATCTAAGCGTTTTCCGCCTGGCAGCCCTGTTGGCGGCCGGGTTGACCAGGCCGGCGAGCGCACATGTTCCACTTTTCGTGCGGGGAGATGGCGTCGGCGCTGCGGGATGTGAGCTTCGACAAGGTTACCACCTGAGATCCCCTTAGCGGCGTCGACTTCCTAGCGAGTTCCACGATATCTTTGCCGCCCGGTGCGGGTACTGAGTTCAAGAGCCAAGCGGGCCGACGTTGAGGTGGATCTGCCAGTTCTAGGTAAGTCTTCGTAACTATTGTCCTCGTGCATCAATTCATATGTGAACCTTGCTGACATGTATATGTCTTCTTGTAGCCTGAGCGTATGGCGGAGAACGCAGGGGATGTCATTGTTAGGAGGTACTTCGAGGCCTACCTGTTGTGGCTGTTTGGGTGGGTCATGTTCCTAGAGTCCCACGGTGACAGTGTCGACAAGCACTATATCCGGTATGCACATGGTGGTGGACTTGCGGTGGCGATATCGAAATTTCACGTGCGGCGTCTTTGTGCCACGATGTACCATGCACTGTGCGACGCGTGCCACCGTGCCCAAGACAACTCCATCCTCTCCGGATGCCTAGTATACTGCATTTGTGGTCCTTGGCGCTTCGGATCGGACGACCACGGTGGGACTTGGGAGCGTGCACGTCGGCTTGTATGCCGAGGACAACGGCGTGGACCGGCCGATCATGGAGTGCGGTGTGGTGCGCCCGGCGGGTTAGTTTATGATCATTTATTATTTTTCGTATTGTAATCATAATTTCGTGTGCTAAGTTTGCGGTGTTCTATTACGAGGTCACCTACACGCCGATCACTTCGCGAGGTCCTACGGACTACGTTGCGATGTTCGATCGGTGACCGATGACCGCGTCATCTGGACACCGTACACTCGGGAGAGAGTAAAGCAGCGTCTTGGCGCTACCAAGGACTGTCGAGCTAGTGCACGCGAGACTATGTGTACTGGTACACGCAGAGGGCCTTAGTGCATGATGTCTTCATGGAGGAGTACGGTGCGGCGGAGTCATGTGCGGTTTGGTCTATGATAGGAGGTCCCAAATTAGGGGATACGGTGCGGCCTGCGTCCGCGTAAGTTCACACTTTACTTCTTTATTATAATATGTGTTACGTCTTGAGCCAAATAATTGTCTTACCGTCCACAGCTACACTAGGAAGGGAGTACGTGGTATGATGTCCTGGTTGGACAGGATGTCCCCTTGGGTTGAGGCTTGGAGCGGCACGTACGACGACTTTTTCTAGTGTACGGATGCTACCTACGACCCCGAGACGTACGAGGAGTACATGAAGTGGTACGCTAGTCGGACGAGGCTTCGCTGCGTCTGGGTCGTGGTCAACCCACCATGACACGAGGCTATGACGTCCGACACATACCCCACCCAGCCGGACTCCGCTTTCCACCGCTCCGTACGTATTGAACAGTCCTTAATTCATATTTAATTTGCTAGATTTAGGTTTCCAACTTGTTCATTACTTGTGCAGACGGATCTACACCAGGAGGTTCTCGAGTTGGCAGCCTCCGTGCAGTAGATGACACTAGGGGACACCAGAGGGGTCCTACAGTAGATCATGGAGGCCGCGAGACGAGGCATCCAAATCGCGACTTGTCATACGCCGAGGGACCCGATGGACCGACCAGTACGAGGACGAGGGGTCAGCCGAGGTGGTTCACGGCCACGGGCTCTTGCCCTGAAGTGATCGGTGTGTCGTCGTGGCACCGTGGTGGGAGCACCGCGGGACATTTTAGAGGTGAGCATGAGACATCATTCACTTCCGCTTCTTTATTTCGAACCGCACAAGTTACTAACGGCAATCTTCTCTTATAGGTCATATGCTCCACCGGCACGCGGGGTCATCGAGGCACGGCTTCGTGCCACCAGGTATGACCACCCTGCTTGCTTGCATAACGTCCTTTTTTGTGGTTTTTCCCATGATTATGTGTGTAACGTAATGCTTCTTTATTTTGAACTCAACTAGTTACTAACGACAATCTTCTCTTGTAGGTCTGAGCTTCACCAGTCTGTGAAGGAGAGTCTGTTGAGTCGTCAGAGACGCATATGTCGAGTCAAGATCAACCACCAGCTTGGGAAGACGATTCATTGTCACATGACGAGGCACACCTCGAGGACTTCTTCATGGACCCATGTGACACCCAGTTCTCCGTGGGGGCTTCTCAGCTGCACGGTGCGCCGGGATCGACCCAACCGACGCAGGACCCCCCCTCCTACGAAACCACCTCAGGCTACTCGCGTCAGTCGAGTAGTGAGGCAGCCTGACCCTCTTGTTAGAATAGGACTCCTTTGTATTTTCTTATGTGTATATGGCAACCCCTTTGTACTCCCTATATATATTGCCCATTGAGTCTCTTGAATATACATACAATATTCATAACATGGTATCAAAGCTAGGGTACTAACCTAGCAGTTCCACTCTTCCGCTGCCACGTCACCGCTGCCACCGCCCGACGCTGACGCCGCCTGAGCCCGAGCTTGGTGCTACCCCAACGCCTTCGCCGTCGACGCCGCTGGTCTCTCAGTCCGCCACCGCCTCCGACCAAACGCCGCGGCTTGGAGCCGACGCCACTATGGCGCCACCCGACTTGAATTCGCCACCTCTACTCGGGTCGTCGCCGCCGGAGTAGACCTTCATCGGGCCGCCGCCACTTCCGGTGACCTACTTGGGCCGCCGTCTCTTCCGGCAACCTTCCATCGGGCCGCTGTCGCTTCCGATGACTTGCTCGGGCCGCCGCCGCTTTCGGCGACCTTGCTCGGGCCGTCGCCATTGCGCCACCTTATGCGGGGGACCTAGTTCCCCTCTGCATCGTGTCTTCGGCTCGTGCGTGTCGTGGGCCGTTTTCTATTTTGAGCCAACCCAACAAAATAAAAAAAACTAAAACGTTGATCAAACCGCCGTGTCGTCCAGCGCCGCCTGTTAGACTTCGTTGTCTTGGTCACCGCGCCGTCCAGCGTCGCCTACCAATGGCTTCTGTTCCATCAGCTACGATCCCATTCTCGGGAACAAAACTTCATGGGACGAACTGCAGGTTGTGGTCTTCACTCATGGAGATCACGCTCGATGGTCTCCATCTCTGGGGGTATGTCACTAGTGCTCGACCTTGTCCGTTGTCACCGGTTCAGCCTTCTCCTAGACAACCTATACGCACCTCCTGCGAAGATGAAATTACCAAGAAGGAGGCGAGGTCAGTATTCTTCTTCTTGACGCTGACGAGGCCTTTCAATATGCCATAGACTCTCTTGAGCGCTGGTGTGCTGATGAGGCTCGTGTTCGAGCCATCCTGGTTGTCAGCGTCGACGACTCTATCTAGCCAGACATTGTTGGTCTGCGTGCCACTCGTTAGATGCAGGGAGTACTTGCGCGGCGATACCGTGAAAGCGGCGATGCTCGATTCTTTTAAACCGGCGTGAGTTGGAGACGCAACCGCCAGAGGACTCATCTGTCGATGACTTCTTCTGAGCCCTAGCCAGTCTCTGGCGCCAGCTGGACGAGCTGGCTTCGCCGCTCTGCCAGGAGTGTCATAAAGTGCAAAAGGCGGATCGTGATCGCCTTCGCCTTTATGATTCCGTTTGCCATCTTCGCCCAGAGTTTGAGCCTGTAAGGCCTCAACTGCTGAGCCACTCACCACAACCGACAGTCACCGAGGCTCTTTCGACGCCGTCTTTGAGAGCTTCACCGCGGGTTAGCGGCCACAGTTTGTTCGATTGTGCTTGCTACCCTTCTTCTTCGACTACACCGACGGTTTACGCCGACTACAATCCGCCTCGGTGTATGCATTTACGCTCTTGTTTTTGCACCCACTGGGGTTCAGTGCAATTATTGCAAGAACTTCGAGCATGACTACGAGCGTTGTGCGGTGCGAAAAAAGCAAAACAAGGCGCGTGGGGCTGGACGATCCAAGGGAGGGCAAAGAGGCCCTTACTCGACGAGGGGACACACCAGCACATCCGAACCTTCTCAGCGAGGTGACTCTGTTGGCGATTACGCGAGCTCTACTTGGCTCTCTCATAGCTCAGCAGGTTCTGTCAGTCTAGCTCAGACATCTCCTCCAAGTACTTCTTGGATTCTGGATTCTGGTGCCTCTTTCCACATGACACCGGACTCCACATCTCTCACTTCAGTAGGACCTCCTGTTTTTCCTATCTATGTTCGAGACGGTGGCGGTACTCCTCTGTCTGCTCACCGTCGAGGCACTCTTTGTCCTTGACTTTTTGTTCCAGCTGTTTCCCATGTTCCCCAGCTTACCATGCAACTTCTCTCGGTGGGTCAGCTCACCGATCTTGGTTGTAGGGTTGGTTTTGACTTTCACACATGTTTCATCCAGGATCGACAAACAGGAACGGTACTTGGGACTGACCGACGCCGTAGGGATCGTCAGGGTCTCTACATCCTTGATCACCTCCACCTTCCGTCCACTTCAATTGCTCTTGTCATCTCTAATTCTCCTTCCACCACCACTGTTGCCACCACCTCTGGCGTTTTTGCGTAGTGGCATCACAGTTTAGGTCACTTGTGTGGGTCCTGTCTTTCTTCATTAGTTTGTCAGGGTGTTCTTGGACATGTTACTGTTGACACAGCCATGTTTTGTTAGGATTGTAAGCTGGGCAAGCAGCTACAACTTCTTTATCATTCTAGTGAGTCATTGTCTTCTCGTCCTTTTGACTTAGTTCATTTAGATGTATAGGGACCTGCGCCTATTATTTCTAAAAGCGAGCGTAAACTTTATGTGATCTTCATTGATGATTATTCCTGTTTTACATGGATTTTCCCTATGTCTAATCGTGATCAGTTTCTTGCGATCTATCGTAGCTTTACAACGATGATTCGTACTCAGTTTGATTCTCACATCCGTACTTTTCACTGTGATTCTGCTGGAGGGTACTGTTCTGGCGCTTTTAGACAGTTTCTTTCTAAGCAGGGTACTCTTTACCAGTCTTCTTATCCTGGTGCCCATACTCAGAATGGGGTTGCTGAGCGCAAACAACGTCATCTAATTGAGAATGCCCGCACTCTTCTCCTTGCCTCTCATGTTCCACCCTAGTTTTAGACTGAGGCTATTTCTACGGCTACATATCTCATCAATATACAGCCTTCCACTGCTCTTAAAGGTGTCAGTCCTATAGAGCATCTCTACTCTCATGCCCCAAAGTAAAATCATAACTCAATTCTAGCCTAGACGTACGGTGCGGTACAGACCAAGGAGGTATAGCTCTGACATACAGCTAGTCAGCTGCTACAACTACAAGTAAGCAAAGCAATTAGATAGCTCGCTCGTAGTTGATACTTGCGCCTCCATCTGTACATTTTTACGCGGGAAGAAAAAGGTACTATTAATTCTAGCTCTTACCACACACAGGGTTTGCCGGTTTTCTTAATTTGGTAATTGTTGCTCTCTGTTGCATGCGAGAAGAAAAAAGTAGTAGTAATTCTAGCCATGCACATCCATAACTCTCTGTTGCACCATAAACCAGGGAACTTTTCTTTTCTCCCCAACAATTCAGTACTTGCTACCTTTTTTATCAGCCAAGCCATCTCTCTCTCTCTCTCTCTCTCTCTCTCTCTCTCTGCTAGATCTTTGTGAGGAAGATGGAAATGAAATGATGAATTAGGCTTTCTAGCCAGTGCTGCACATGTGAGCAAGCTAGTGCCACTCCGGCAATTGGCGATTACACTTTCACCAAATCAATTTCCTTTGTGTTAATGCCAAGCACTAGTACTTTTGCTGTTTACCACTGGAATAGTAACGTTGCGTTCTGGCTTGTTCTCTTAGAAAACTATGCATTGATGCTAGAATTTTGCCGTGCTAGGATCCTTTCAGCTTCTCTTCTTTCGGTTGCTTGCGTAAGTTTGTCAATGCAATTTGTGTGCGCCTATATGTACACAAGAAAAAGAGTAATACTCTCCTATGGAAAGCTGCCATTCAGAAAATATGTGATTCAGTGTCTAACTGCAGTCATTGATTCTGATTCCGATTCAATGGTTACAAAATTGTGACTTATGAAAAAAATTCAGTCAGCTTATCTACATAGACAGACCCATATTGCTTGAACTCGCGAGAGGCAGATTAGTCAAAGGCGTAACCAAAAGTGTCATTGTCGCGCTGAAACGAGGGCCCAAGCATACCATCAGAATAGTAGTCTCCTTCCCTGGACGCTGAAATCTTGGTGGCTAACTGCAGCTGCTGCACATGTTTACCATGGTCTAAATTAACTCCAGGTTACACATACATAGCAGTTACATGCAGGAGTCCACATCAAAATTTCGCCTTCAGTTCGGCATTGTTTTGACAAGTCCAGCTAGTTAGCTACTCTGTCGGTGAACCAGCAGTTCAGTAGAAATTTTTGTTTATTAATTAACCTTTTTTTATTTTTTATTTTAAAGTTAACTCTCGGTGCACTTTATTCCTAATTCTGACCCTTTAGTCACGCCACCACTCGTGACGTGACAAAACAACGTTGTCGCAAGATACTCTTGTCACGCTATGGGTGGTGGCGTGAGTCACGCCACCACCCATAAGCGTGACTAAAAGTTTATTGGCGGATTTATCCTATAAGCGTGTGGCGTTGTTTTGTCGCGTCGCGATGATGATAACCAAAATAGTCGAATTGGAAATAAAGACGTCGAAAGTTAACTTTAAAATAAAAATAAGAAAAGGGTTAATTAATAATAAAAAGTTCAGTTTAGTACTAGTTTCTTAAATTTTTAAAAAAATTCCTTTTGTTTTTTTTTTCAGAAGGGCACTCTTACACCGACAGTAGTACCAGAGGGCAGTTGAACTGTGTGCAGTAATCAAAACATAATTACACTTCACACAAAATGATCAGGGGATCTTCTTTTTTCTGAGCAAAAGGAAAAGAGAAAAGTTCAGGGGATCTAACTGGGAGCAGAGCACAAAAAAAAACAGAGGTAGAGATGAAAAGTAGCAAGCTCTAGAAATTACTAGAGACGAGAAAAATTTTAAACCCGGTTACAACTAGAGCATAACTTAGAGCAGTGCACCACCCTCTCTACTAGTCAATCACCATGTGATCATCATCGTCACTATGTACAAAGAAGAATCAGAAGAATCAGAAGATCCTTAATACAATCGAAGAACTAAGCAAGAACCTACAGGCCGACCTAGATTGTCCCTACAAGTACCTCAGCTCTAGCAGAGAAGTAGAAAGCATACAAAAAAGTAAGTATATATGCCCTGCATGTATGGTGATGCCTCTCATTAGTCAATCGAAGCTGATGGCACCCATCTCGGGGCACTCGACGATGCTCTCGAGGCTGGGTCGCCACCCGTCGCCTCCGCCGCCGCCGGCGCGGGCGTCGCGCTCGCGCGACATCTCCTGGAGCACTTCCCCGAGGCGGCGGTCGCCGGCCTTGAGCTGCGCCATGAGCCACTCCAGCTCCCCCTTGGTCAGCACCATCTTCACCTTCAGCACCGACCCTTCGTCTTCCTCCTCGCCGCCAATTCTCCTCATCCTCCTCTGCAGCTGCACGCTGCTCTGGAGGCAGTTGCCCATGGTGAGCCAACTACACCTAGCTCAAGCTTCGGTTGGTTTGGCGAATGGGTTGTAACTTCTAAGAGGGTGAGGGCATGAGGAGGGAGGGGTATATATCTAGCCATTTGGGCTGGGTAACTAACGGAGTAGCTTTTGTGCGCTAGTGTCGTGCGCTCCAATGGCGATGGAAATCAATAATCCAATTCCTGTCGCTGTCTAGAGCACATGGTGGGGACGATGGGTTTGGTCGACGTAAGTTTACTCACTTCGGTTCTCTGCACTCTGCCTTGTGGTTGTGCGTCCTTGCATCGGCGAAGCCACCATAAAAAAAAATAGAGCGTGGGCTTAAGATTATTCTAAATTGAGACAAACATATAAAACATATGTTTCTACCCTTGTGCAATCTAAATTCAGATATCACGCCGCCTCCGTTGCCGTCGCAAGGGTCGCCGCACACCTGTGCCCTCCCAGAGTCCTCGCAACGCCCTCGCGGACTTGCCCCGGCGTGTCTTCACGCGCCTGCGCCAGCACAGTCACCGACTCGCCTCATACTCGCTGAGCCACCTCCACGACACCCTTGTCGGTCGCCGCAGTGAGCTGCCACACCCTCGTTGTCACGCTGCACGTCGCGTCTTCGCCGAGGCGCTGAGCCGCCGCCGCGCCATGCCACCCCCCCCCCTCTCCCTCTCCCCACACGGCCCAGCCTCCTAGGAATCAGCCTGTCGTCCAGACGCGGGTTCTTTTTCCTCCAAGTGAGAGTGCCTCAGCAGCTATACTTGTGCTTGTGCCGCCGCTATGCCAAAAAAACGGCGCCGGTGCTAAGGGGATACTCATGGTCCGACGGCGAGAGGTGGGGTGGTGCCCCAGCTAGCCTCAACAGTAAATCTGCCCCTGCATCCTTGTAAGAAAGCCCTTGGCCCTGCTCTACATAATAGAAATTTCAGAGGATTTCTGTACGATCGTTACGTTTTACTGCAGAAAATGCATGACAGTTAAACATCTATGCCCGAGGCCCTGGATCCGCCCTGCTTCACAGGATTGCACATGACAAAAGAGACGCATCGATTCACATACGCCTTTACTGATCCTGCTGCACGTGAACTCGCTGCCATCCATGCACCTAACCTGTCGTCGTGCATGAGATCACGCTCACGCACGCCAACATGCACACAATCATAGGCCAAAAGATGTAATGGCCACGAACACAAGATTCCATTTCCGTTCGTGTTTCATGTGTAGTGTACCAGTATACATTAACTCTGCGATCGACCATAAAGGTCGAGCTGGATCGGCGTTGGTCTATCCGCGAAAAGGCAGACAGCCCGGCATGAGGGTCCAACACGTACGCACATCTCGTGTATCGGTGTATGTGCCATCCTTACCGTGTACGTACGGTGCGCGGTGTACCAATTCTCGGTAGGTAGTATTCTCAATGCGGTTGGCAGTCCAACCGGTATGGTACGTACGCCTTGTGGAAAATTTGACGTGTACAGTGAAGTGTGGTATGCCCGTGCGAATGTGTGGTATTTGTAGACGATGTTTCACTGTCGCATTGGTCATGCGTGAATACACAGGAGAGCAGCTGGAGAAGGACGATGCCGATAGTCCTTACGGGGAGAGCAACGTCGAACCTTAGGGTGTGTCACTTAGCGGCGATTCGCCATCATCGGCATCCGCCGAATTGCGCGGCTAGTTTCAGACAGGTCAACAGTCTTTTAGCTGACGTGGGCCTAGCATCAGGCTGATGCAACTCACATGAAAGTTGCCTAGTGTGAAGAATCAGGCAAGCAAGTGTGCCATGATCATCATACAATAATCGTCTCAGACAGTGATCATCATATAATAATCCATAAGCATATCTTTATCGGTGTACCATTAGCATCTCTCGTCAGTAATTCCAGTCTGTACATATGGGTACAAGACAAGCACCTGAAAGGACAGGACGAGATGGTACAAACGGCAGCAGCATCTGCAATGGAATCACAATCTGCAGCTGCAATAGCCATGGGTATTGGGGAGAGATTATAATTTCCAACTTGGCAAGCCGACCTTGAAACATTCTTCTTTGAAGTTGTGAGGAACTGAGGATAACGATAACGATATTGATAAGCATAAAGGTAACCAATGGTGTTGGAATGTTGCACGTTCCAAGCTCTGCAGCTTGGCCTGCAAGCACAGCAAGGAAACAAGAGCATGACACTGCTACATTACAAGAAGGAAGACATGGAGATATGAAACCCTGGGCTCCGTGGTAGCAACAAAACAAGATAGTAGTATTTTGCAGATAAATGATGCGTGTGCCTTGATTCCTCCCATCCATCTGCATCCCTTAGCCAAGAACTTAGCGTGGAGACAAGAGCGGCGGCTATGGCATCGCGTTCACCACAATATCAGAGCAAAACTGTACATATATAAAAAGAAGTTGTATTACATTAGGAATATAGATGGAGAGAACTGTTGAAGTATATTGTTCGTATTTCCTTATCAATTTAAATTTTTGGTATCAAAACCAAGAGATTACGAAGTTCAAAACATGACTAACACACTATTTTTAAAAATAGTAGCTGCGTCTGCTTAATCCACGCCTTAGGTCTCATAGAGTCTAGACGTGAGGAAAGTGTTTAAGTATATTGTTCATCTTTTCTCATCACCAAGTTTTTAAGTGAACTGTTTAGTACATACAACTCAATAAAAATGACTGGCAAGGCTGTCCTGTTAAATACTGAATTTACTTGAGGGAAGACAAACATCAACAAATTTGTGAAATTGGTCAAAGATGACATAAGGCGGTAGCGACGCATATAGTAAATTCATAAATCTACTCCAATATAAAATGAACACAATGCATACAGGAATGATCGAGAATTTGAAGCAGCAAACCACCTGCTATGAGGAATACAAAAACAACACTGTTAGCAGGTTCACCGCTCACCACTTTTCGACACCATCACAGATCCCCCAACCTATATATAACAGTGACACTCACTCTCAACTGTTCTAAATATGGAAATGCACCGGCAAACGGCACATGGAAGGTACATTCTCTAAACGGAAACTAGAGACTGACCTCCAAATATGGAAAAAAATTCTTTAATCATTTTTAATAATACTTTAAAGTTAACCCATCACTAACTTTATTTTCAATTCTAATATCTTTGGTCATGCCATAACGCACGGCGTGGCCAAATCATTCCGTCAGCGTGGCCAAACCTGCCATGCAAACCGTCGTTCACACGGCATGCCAGCGCGGAGGGCTTCCGTGGCCCAGTCCTTATCCTTGTCCTTGTCACGCCAGTACTAATAGCGTGACAAGCATGCATTGTCACGCTAACGCATGTGGCGTAACACAGGTGACTTAGGTGACGCTGGCCCACCCAGTTCTTCATTTTCCCCCAATATCATGCTTGTCACGCCAACGCGTGTGATGTAACAAAGGTGACTTAGGTGACGCTGGCCCACTCAGTTCTTCATTCCCCCCCCCCCCCCAATATTCATCTATTCCTCCCACGCGTCCTCTCCCCTCCCCGCCCCCAACCTCCCCAAATCCGGTGATTTGGAGCCGATCCGAAGTCCATAAACCCATAGAGATCATCCTCCAAGGTAATCCCACCCATTCCCTCTATTTATTTTGGATAAATTTGGTTAGATTGGTGGATTTAGGGTTTTGGCCGAATTGCATGTTTGAGCGGAATTGTTTTGAATCGTTGCATTTCGGAGTGAATCGGATAGCATTAGTACGCAATGGTACTTGAATGTGTGCATATTTTATTGTGTTCATGCGATTTTTAGCGATTTGTGGATGAAATTGGATGTTGTGGGTAGGGTTTGTTGGGTAATCGAAATAGGATGTCATTGTAGTTTCATGTAGTTGTGATGGAAATGTGTCTATTAAATCGTAGTTTTGTTATTTTTGTAAGGAAATAATTTTTTTGGTTGCCACGCCCCGAGTGGTGGCGTGGACAGAAGAGTCGGATTGGAAAATATAATTGGCGGGGAGTTAATATTAAAATTTTGCTTCAACAAAGGGCTATTTAATTCAAAAAATTAGTTCCCAGCTTGTCGGACCTTTTGGCATAGTAGTCGACGAATTATGTGTTCGTTGTATACCGGTCAGCATTATTCATATATGGAATGGTTAGTATTACTTTGAAGCGTAATTGTTCGTCAGTAGTATGTGTGGTAGTTGGTACCTATGGCATGCAGTACTGACTTTGCAATATTTTGTTCGGATTAATGGATGCGGATGGATAAAGTTGTGCGTGTATTTACTGGTGAGCTGGTTAGCCAAACGGGCAGTGGTGTCGAGTTTGTTGGCATGGAAGTTACTGTACTTATGTTTCGAGAATCACCAGCCTTTCAAACTCTTGTGACGAGGATTAAGTCGACCCTTGGATGGGATGAGCCCGGGGTCGTTGTCGGAATGGAGGGACGGTATGATGTTGGGCTGGGTTCAAAGGTGCACGCCTTGTTGATGTCAATCTCGTGCGATGATGATTGAGACACGTATAAGAAGATTGTGCTCACATCTCAGGAGCGACTGTTGGAGGTTGTGGTGGAGAGGACAATCGCCGACGAGGACATGGGAAAGAATGTAGATGTGGTGAACGGTACTATAGAGGAAGCTAAATCTGCTGTGGAACTTTCGCAAGGCCCCCCAATGGAGGAAAAACCGTCCCAAGAGGGCATTAGTGTCGGTCTTAACAACGATGCTCTCCCCTTGGTGGATTTGTCATATATGCATGTTTTTATGTCGCACCATCTTAGTGACCTCGTGATCGATTTCAATAGTGTTGTACTAAACAATGAGCTTGACAAGGAGGTGTTTGAGATAGAACAATTCATGATGTTGAGTCCGACAAAGATTGGAGCACGACCAAACCGAAGCGCTCACTCCGCTTTTCTCCTCCGAGAAAGGCCGGTTATTCAAAGTGTAATGAGTGGGATCCCGCGGTGCATGTATTCAAGGATGTCGTAATGGTTGGTAACATGGTTTGTGCAAATGGGTTGAAAAACAGGGATGGCATTGCGGACCTAGATAATGACGCCATACGGAAGGACATGTTGTTTTCAAGCATAGAGGATATGAAGGTTTGGTACGTAAGAATACTCAGGAGGCACCATCATCCGCTTGTAGTACAACACCGATGTGAATAAAAGGTATACTGTGAGGTGTGAAAGGGGGTGTGGATGGAAGGTATGGGGTGGAAAACTAGGAACAAGCAATGGAAAATACCGAATGTGAAGCAGCCACACTCTTGTGGGACTACACAAGTGTCCGGGGAGCACCTTCAGGCAACCGCTAATTTTATTGCTAGGCGCATAACTAGGGTTGTTTGTGTAGGGATACGGGTAGGATACGATAACAACAATTAAAAAATTCTACCACGTAAACCAGGAAGCCAAGCAAGAAGATGATCACAGATCGTTACCACCAGACGCGCAGAGCAGCGGAAGAAGAGTTGGAGCAACCTGGTCCAACGTAGAGTGCGTCGATGTAGTAGTCGTAGTCGATCATCCAAAGATCGAAACACGTCGATGCAATGGTCGAGTCGATCGGCGGCGTCCTTGTGAGTCGATCGTCTCCTCCAGCAACCTCTGCAGTTCCTTATGAAGAATTAATGAGATAGGCATTTCAAGTCATGGTAAAATCAGGGAGATACTTAATACAAACCGTCTGTGATGAAATACTTATCTGATGATCTTTAACACTAACAGGAAACTGTCTGTGATGAAGCGTCCAGTATTAGACTTTTTGTAGTAGTGATAAATGAAAGTAATATGAATAGATTTGTCTCGATGAGTACTTTTGTAATATTCTAATTTTAGTGGATTCTATAAATATGTTACCATAGAAATGAAGGGTCCAAGTGGTATATTAGAGACAGTGGGGATGTCCAAAAACGACTTTCTTTTGAGGCTGGATGGAGTATATAAGTGTTGTGTTTGGTTCATGACCTGGCTAACCATTATATATAGTCAATTTATAAATCTATTTATCACGTACTGGAAACTTTTTCCAAGCCACGAGCCAACTAAAGCACTGCTACCTGGGCATTAGCTACTAGATGATTTGTCGCAGCACAGAACCACGTACAGATTTTAGGATCACACAGGTAGCATGCTTCCAAGCAAATTTTGGCTTCCCAATTTAATTTAGATGGATGTAGTGATCAGAAGAAACACCAGCATTCCTTACCAAAAAATCGTGCGTGAAAGTTCTTATCACGCATTTGCTTATATCCAAAACCGCTCAGAAACCTACTATCACGCACGCCTTATACCCCAAACCGTCTGTGATGCGTTGGTCATCATAGACGGTTATATATATCAACCATCTGTGATTGGATACATATCACAGACGGTTAGTAAAAAAAATCGTCTATGATATCTGACTTACCAACGAACACCGCTTCTTCCTGGTCCTGCAGTGGCACCTCCTTCGGAAGCCACCCCCACCACTCTGACACTACACTATTGAAAATTTGGGCTTTCATTTTGAAATCTTAAAAATTTTCTTATGCAAAATCCAAACTTTTTACTAAAAATGCAATACTTCCAACTAGGAATTTTAAAATATTTGACCCAATTTTGATCATTTTTAGAGGGTATGAACGATCGGCTAGTATGACCATCTTAAAGCTCACAACCTATGACACAGCCCACTAGTCACGGGTTGAAATACCAGACAATTAAAGTAGAATATACACACAAAAAAAAAACGATCATCACCCAGAGAGACCAGGTGCCACATCAAACAGCTCGTGCTTTCCTATCTCCTTGATCCAACAGTAGATGGGCGTCCGCTCGATAAGAATCCAGCTAAGCTCCGCAGAATTGAAACTCGCCCTCTACTTAAAAATAGATAATGATGTGTTTCCAGGGGAAAAGAAGAAGCTGTGCCAGCGCTGCATACCAATCTATTTGGCAGCACTCGTCTCCGGATAAGCTACCTAGCTAATTGTTGCAGATCTGCTCTCCTCCGACAGATACGAAGCTCATGTTGCAGTTGTGGGCGAATCTACACGTGCTGGTGTCACGGCAGGTCGGCCAGTTAACGAACGCTCAGACAGATAAACAAAATGGGGAAAGGGATCGTCTCAAGCAGGGCAAACCAGACTAAATTTTAGATACAAGGGAGTCGCAAGTATAGGCTCTTGGTTGCCTTGCCTCACCGGCTCACCCCTCGTGCCTTGCCTTGCCCGTCGCCGTTTGGTTAGGATTAAGGGAGGAGAGGACTAAGAAGGCGTGAGTGAGTGAGAAGCAGAGGACCTCGTGAGCCCGTGAGGAGAATACGGTGTGGCTATGGCTTATGGGCAGTGCCTTATAATGGGCTGAGCAGGCCAGATCCAATTGAACAAAACCCACAAGGCCACGACCACGAAACAGTATCCTCTTCAACCTTCGCTCGGCACTCCGTGCTTCGGCAGCCTCCTCCATGCCTACCATAGGCCGCGGGTGCCGTGGATGCTGGGGTCTGCTGATAAGGACATCCCTACTATGGATACAACCGCGCCTACACACACAACTCATCCACAACCAGTGTTACAAGGACCACTTACTCGAGCTTGTGTTCGCCAACTTAATTACCAGGTGAATTCGTTCCTAAGTTTATATATTACTGAGAATAGATCGCTACCTAATGCAAGTGATTTAATTGTGCTTAGGAACATGGGCAAGGACCAAGGAGAGGCATGTGGAGTCATGGACATGCATGGAAGGCATAATGGAGGTCACCACGTCACTTTGGGTCCGAGTCAAGCAAGAGTTCGAGTTGGGCTCGTTCTGGATTCGGATTCGGACTGCTGCGATAGTACTAAATTTAAACAGCCGTAACTTCTTCATACGGACTTCGTTTGGGACGTTCTTAGACTTCATGGAAAGCTTATCAAGTCTACTTTCCAACGGATCCAACCTCATTGTCAAATTCCATCCGAGCCGGCCACAATCATCAAAAGAGTCTATATCTGTTTCTGAGCCCGAGTCAAAAGGGTGCTGCGTCACCTCCACTTGGGCCCATGGGCTTTGTAACCCTAGAGGCGTGCGTCCACTTCCTTGGCCGCCACTCCTGGTTGTCTCCCCATATAGGAGCCGCCGCCTCCCTTGCTAGAACTCGGATTTCGTTGAGTTTAGGTTTAGCCATTGTGCAAACTTCTGTTCTTCAGTTATGTCAGACGACCACCTGTCAAGACAGCCTTCGGGATCCCACCTTTGTTTTTCAATACCATCGCCACTACAATTTTATTCGCAATATCATATTTTCTACATCTTATTCTTGCTAGTTCTTCGATTGCTCATAGGAATTGAACCTCGTGTTCAAGTTGATCGTGCTTCCAGCAAGGTCAATAACATCTCGGAGTTGGTTCAACGATTGCTAAGGCGCAAGTGTCGTCGTACGGTTGTAGTCGGATCGCGAGAGTCACCTCCACCAAAATCGATAGTTATCAATCTCATCGAAAGATCGGGCACCCCGCCCCCATTAAGTGGTATCAGAGCTCAAGGTTGCTCGGTGAGAGTTTACTGTCTTTCATAGTTAGATTGCTTAATTCCGAAAGTCCAGAAAAAGCCAAAAAAAAAGTAGTAGATTATCCTGTCCAAACCAGTCTTAGCCTCGCAATTTTTCTTTTCAGTGCATTGCATTGTTGAACTTTCGGTTGCATCGTCGTGTCGTTTGCTGGTCTTAGCGTCTAGTTCCTTTAGAGTTTCGAGTTCTGCTCACGTTTGGTCTCACTGTTGCGGTTGGGTTCGATCTGCCACGGCAAGAGGAGAAAAGGAGGAGAAGGACACCGACTTCAGCAAGGAATCATACCATCAGACTCATCATCTAGGAAGGCTTTGCCCTAGTTGGTCTCGGACACGGTTTCTGCCCTAAGGATCCAATTCGGAGACGGTCAAAACAGCGTGTGTTTAGAAAAGAAAAAGGAGAGCTTCCTGAACAATTCAGAGTCAAAAAAAAAGAGAAAAAAAAGGCACAACTTTGGCATACGACCTTCGATTGGGGCGATTCTTGATCCGTTGGAAAGGAAAAGAGAAGATAGAGCGAAAAAAAGAAGTCTAGGAAATCCAAAGATTTTATCAACGCGTACGATCTCAGGAATACGCGCGGTAACTTCGACCCCAAAAAACGCTGTTTAGGGCCTCAAACGGGCCCGCAAACCGAGAAAAATTCAAGTTTCTCGGAATTCGCTCAAAATTGACAGAGACCTTTTACAAGTGATTCTAAGGTTCTCTGTGAAGACGGCATCCTTTTTCAAGCTTCTGAACTCCGTGTGCAACATTCTCTAGTTCTGTCGCGCCGTGCTTTTTGTTTGTGTTCTAGGCTCACGTCTCTAGTACGGTCTAGCCTAGGACCAGCACTAACCGGCGTTGAATGATTTTTCAGTTTTCATTCTCTGATTTGATTATTGCTACTCCTTGCTACCATACTTGAGCCTTCCCAGCTTCACCTTTTCTACACCGTACAGGCTAAGCTTCACCTGGCAATCGCTCCATCCAATCTTTGGAGATACATTGACACCGCTGGTTGCCGATCACCCCCGTGCACTTGGTAAGAATTGGTAAGAATTCGATAGAAGGCTTGAGTGTGAGCGACTTTTGAACCACCACATCCTAGTAGTTGTTAGGGACATATTCTTGTGATTTTCTAACAATGGCAGGTTCTGTAGAGCTTTCGGATGTGGATACATCTCATACTCCTCGTGCGAAGGCAATCGTACAACATTTCTGACGCCTCATGAACCTTCGTACAGAGGGTCTTGAGGAAGATGTTAGGGTCACGAATGAGCGACTTGCTCTACTTGAGGGCGTCCAGATTGAGACAAACGCCACACTCGCCACGATGGAGAGAGCGCAAGGCGTTACTAACACTTCTTTAGCAGGTATTATGGCGCACCTTGAGGAGATTGCCCAGGCATCCACTGTTGTTCCCCCTGTTGCCCCAGTGGTAGAGGGACAAGATGAAGTCGACTACGTGGCTGATACCGACGTCGATGACATGGGTAACCACAACAACGATCGAGCTCATCGATAGTTGCATTTTAATTGACAAGGTATGCGACGAGACCCCCACGACGCGAGGTACGTGACCACGATGATTCTTTTACTAAGGTTAAATTCACTATGCGCTCTTTTAATGGTAAATATGATCCTGATGGTTATCTTAATTGGGAACTAATGTTGATAAAAATTTGCTTGCCATGAATTTTCTCGATATTAGACGAGCTAGGGTCGCTACTAGTGAATTTACCGACTTTGCTTCGCTTTGGTGGAAAGAACATTGCCGCCAACATCCCAATAACATACCTAACACTTGGGAGGCTTTAAAATTGTTTATCGGCATCGATTTGTTCCCTCATATTATGCTCGTGATTTGTTAAATAAATTGCAACGCTTACGACAAGGTACAAAGTCTGTGGAAGACTGCTATCAAGAATTGCAAATTGGTATGTTGCGTTGTGGTTTAGATGAGAATGAGGAGGCATCAATGGCTAGGTTTTTGGGAGGGTTGAATCGAGAAATTCATGACATCCTTGATTATAAAGATTACAACTCTATTACTAGATTGTTTCATCTTGCTTGCAAAGTCAACGTGAATTGCGGGACGCCGCATAAGGACCGAACTAACTCTTCTCGCAGTCGCACAAACTCATGGATGCCACGCACCTCTACTACCCAATCCACAAGTGCACCCCCACCGTTATCTTCCAACAACAAGCAATACCGCTACTCCAAATTCAGACCACGAGTTCTGAAGCGGCCAAATCAGCACCACAATCTTACGCAAAACCTCTTCTTCTGTTGCTTGACGGACGAACTAAGAATGTTCAATGCCATCGCTGCAAAGGCTATGGACACATGATGCGGATCGTCCAAACAAGCGCATCGATTATACGCGCTTGATGGTGGGTATTCCTCGCTAGTGATTTTGATGATGAAACATATGCTATGCTTGCAACTGACCCTGCAGGACATGATGACGAATCTGATCATGAGGAGGAACATGTTGGCTCAAGATGCCGACAAGTATTTGAGCATTATAGTGCAACGCGTACTAAGTGCTCAAATTTCGTGGCTTGAGTAAAATCAAGCCATAATTTGTTCCAAATCAAGGGCGTTGTCAATGAACACTCGATTCGCATAATCATTGATGGTGGGAGTTGCAACAATTTTGTGAGTATGGATATGGTGGAGAAGCTTGCTTTGCCGACCAACCCTCATCCCCACCCATACCATATTCAATGGTTCAACAATAGTGGTAAGTTGAAGGTAACACGAATGGTGAGAGTACACTTTTCTATGGGTTCATACCATGATTATGTTGATTGCGACGTTGTTCCTATGCAAGCTTGTTCATTGCTATTAGGAAGACCTTAGCAATATGATACTGATTGTGTGCATCATGGTAGGAATAATCAATACTCTCTCATGTTCAAAGGAAAGAAAATTGTGTCAGATCCTATGACTCCTGAACAAATTATTAAAGATAAACTTGCTAGAGCTAGTAGAGAGAAGAATCATGAGAATGTTAAGAGTGAAAATCAGATTGTAGCAAAAGAGCTTGAACAACATAAGAAGAAAGAACATAAATCTGCTCATGGGAAGAATAAAGAAATTCAATTGAAAGGCGCTACTTTTCTTGCTACCAAATCTGATATGACTGAATTGGATGCTGGTAATTCTGTTTGCTATGCATTAGTTTGCAAAGAAGCTTTATTTTCATTTGAGGATATACCTTCTTCTTTGCCTCCCGCTGTCACTAATATTTTGCAGGAATACAAAGGCGTCTTTCCGAAGGACATACCGCTGGGGTTGCCACCCTTCGAGGATTGAGCATCAAATTAATTTAATTCGGCGACGATCATTGCCCAACCGCGCACCATCTACAGGACCAATCGAGAATAAACTAAAGAAATTCAGCATCAAGTTCAAGAATTGCTTAATAAAGGGTATGTGCGTGAATCTCTTAGTCCTTGTGCTGTTCCGGTCATTTTAGTGCCTAAGAAAGACGGATCTTGGCGCATGTGTGTGGATTGTAGAGCAATCAATAATATTACCATTAGGTATCGTCATCCTATTCCTAGGTTAGATGATATGCTTAATGAACTGAGTGGCTCTGTTGTGTTCTCCAAGGTTGATTTGCGTAGTGGATATCATCAAATTCGCATAAAATTAGGCGATGAATGGAAAACAGCATTTAAAACTAAGTTCGGGTTATATGAGTGGCTAGTAATGCCTTTTGGTTTAACTAATGCTCCTAGCACCTTCATGAGATTAATTAACGAAGTTTTGCGTGCTGTTTTTAATGCTTTACGTAGTGCACGTTTATTTGGTAACCTTGATAAGTGCACCTTTTGCACCGATCGAGTCGCATGTCTTGGCTATGTTGTTACTCCACATGGAATTGAAGTTGATCAAGCCAAGGTTGAAGCAATACAGAGTTGGCCGACTCCTAACACGGTCACATGGGTGCGGAGCTTTTTAGGACTTGCTGGATTCTATCGTCGCTTCGTGAAGGATTTCAGCACCATTGTTGCACCATTGAATGAGCTCACCAAGAAGGGCGTGCCATTTGTTTGGAACGCCGCACAGGAGAACGCCTTCACCATGTTGAAAGATAAGTTAACACATGCCCCACTACTCCAACTCTCTGATTTTAATAAGACTTTTGAACTAGAATGTGATGCCAGCGGAATTGGTTTAGACGGCGTGTTGTTACAAGAAAGTAAACCTATAGCATACTTTAGTGAGAAATTGAGTGGGCCTAGTTTGAACTGTTCTACTTATGACAAGGAGTTATATGCACTCTTTCAAACTTTAGAAACTTGGCAACATTATTTATGGCCCAAAGAATTTGTTATACATTCTGATCATGAATCTTTAAAGCATATTCGAAGTCAAGCTAAACTAAACCGTAGACATGCCAAGTGGGTTGAATTTATTGAGTCTTTTCCATATGTCATAAAGCACAAGAAGGGAAAGGAGAATGTTATTGCTGATGCTTTGTCTAGGAGATATACCATGCTTTCACAACTTGACTTCAAAATTTTTGGATTAGAGACTATTAAAGAGCAATATGTGCATGATGCTGATTTTACAGATATATTGTTGAATTGTAAAGAAGGGAAAATGTGGAACAAATTTGTCATTAATGATGGGTTTGTGTTTAGAGCTAACAAGCTATGCATTCCAGCTAGCTCCGTTCGTTTGTTGTTGTTACAGGAAGCGCATGGAGGTGGGCTGATGGGACACTTTGGCGTGAAGAAAACGGAGGATATATTTGCTGATCATTTCTTTTGGCCAAAGATGAGACGGGACGTCGAGTGCTACGTTGCTCGCTGCACTACGTGTCAAAGAGCTAAGTCACGACTTAACCCTCATAGTTTATACATGCCTCTACCTGTTCCTAGCATTCCGTGGGAAGATATTTCGATGGACTTTGTTTTAGGATTGCCTAGAACAAAGAAGGGGAGGGATAGTATATTCGTGGTTGTTGATAGATTCTCTAAGATGGCTCACTTTATACCATGTTATAAGAGCAATGATGCTATCAATATTGCTGATTTATTCTTTCATGAGTTGTTCGTTTGCATGGTGTACCTAATACTATAGTTTTAGATCGTGATGCTAAATTCATTAGTCACTTTTGGAGAACTTTATGGGCTAAATTGGGGACTAAGCTGTTATTTTCTACTACTTGTCATCTCCAAACTGATGGACAAACTGAAGTTGTCAATAGAACTTTTTCTACAATGCTTAGGGCTATGTTGAAAAAGAATTTAAAAATGTGGGAAGAATGCTTGCCTCATATTGAGTTTGCTTATAATCGTTCATTGCATTCTACTACAAAGATGTGCCCGTTTGAGGCTGTTTATGGTTTTCTGCCTCATGTTCCTATTGATTTAATGCTTATTCCATCTTCGGAGAAATTGAACTTTGATGCTAAACAATGTGCTAAATTAATTTTAAAAATGCATGAGACAACTAAGGAGAATATAGAGCGCTTGAATGCTAAATATAAACGTGGGGGTAGTCAGGGGAGAAAACATCTAACTTTTGAACCAGGAGATCTTGTTTGGTTGCACTTGGGAAAAGATAGGTCCCTAAATTGAGAAAGTCAAAATTGATGCCTAGAGTGATGGTCCTTTCAAAGTGTTAAAAAGATTAATGATAATGCATACAAGGTTGAATTGAATCTAGGGCTAGCCTCACATTTAACATTGCGATTTGAAACCTTACTTGGGAGAAGATGATGAGCTTGAGTCGAGGATAACTCAAATGCAAGAAGGGGAGGATGATGAGGACATCCCTACCATGGATACAACCGCGCCTACACACACAACTCATCCACAACCAGTGTTACAAGGACCACTTACTCGAGCTCGTGTTCACCAACTTAATTACCAGGTGAATTCGTTCCTAAGTTTATATATTACTGAGAATAGACCGCTACCTAATGCAAGTGATTTAATTATGCTTATGAACATGGGCAAGGACCAAGGAGAGGCATGTGGAGTCATGGACATGCATGGAAGGCATAATGGTGGTTACCACGTCACTTTGGGTCCGAGTCAAGCAAGAGTTCGAGTTGTGCTCGTTCTGAATTCGGATTCGGACTGCTGCGATAGTACTAAATTTAAACGGCATAACTTCTTCATACGAACTCCGTTTGGGACGTTCTTGGACTTCATGGAAAGCTTATCAAGTCTACTTTCCAACGGATCCAACCTTATCATCAAATTCTATTCGAGCCAGCCACAATCATCAAAAGAGTCCACGTCTATTTGTAAGCCCGAGTCAAAAGGGTGCTGAGTCACCTCCACTTGGGCCCATGGGCCTTGTAACCCTAGGGGCGTGCGTCCACTTCCCTGGCCGCCACCCCTGGTCGTCTCCCCATATAGGAGCCGCTGCCTCCCTTGCTAGAACTCGAATTTTGTTGAGTTTAGGTTTAGCTATTGTGCAAACTTATGTTCTTTAGTTGTGTCAGACGACCACCTGTCAAGACAGTCTTCGGGATCCCACCTTTGTTTTTCAATACCATCGCCACTACAATTTTATTCGCAATATCAGATTGCCTACATCTTATTCTTGCTAGTTCTTCGATTGCTCGTAGGAATTGAACCTCGTGTTCAAAGTTGATCGTGCTTCCAAAGAAGGTCAATAACGCCTCGGTTGGTTCAACGATTGCTAAGGCGCAAGTGTCGTCGTACGGTTGTAGTCGGATCGCGACAGTCACCTCCACCAAAATTGATAGTTATCAATCTCATCGAAAGATCGGGTACACCGTCCCCATCGTCTGCTACCTAGCCATGTGGGTGGGGGGGTCCGACCGGAGGGGAGCTTGGGGGAGAGTCCGCCCCTGTGCACAACTATGTTACTACAGTAGAGACGCTATGTAATCATGTCAAAGTCAAAGGAAAGATATGCTTACCTTGGCCCCACCTGCCATTGAGTGTACGATACGAAAAGGTGGGCGTACTTGCGACGTATCACGATCGCACGATGCTCACCTTTCTCCTTCCCCTGACTTGACTCCGCCATAGCTCCTCACCAGATCTTGCTTTTTCCCAACCCTAACTGCCGACGGAAGCAATGATGGTCGCCGAGTCGCCACGGTGGCCACCCGCCGATGATGAGAACTCAAATCCTCGCTTCGATTCATCCTCCATCGCCACGCCCATCGCATCTGCTGACCCCTGCTCAACCCCTCCTCCCCTCGTCCACACCTCCTCTCCCACCGCTACCATGAACCACGACGATTCATTGACGAGCGACCTCGCGCCATCCCCACTCCTCATGTCCCGCCATTTCTGAGAGGCATCCCGGACTTCGCCCATATCACGGTTCGAGCCTAAGAAGCACGCGAAGGCGCCACGAGATGGGCATCCTTCCTGGCAGTGGCGGTCCCAGGATTTTCAGGATGGGTGTTCGAAGTTACAAAAATATTGATCGGTGTAGTACGGAACATAAAGATCCACAATAATAATAATAATAGAAGTACTAATTGTTTGTACTGGAGATAACATCTCAGTTCTCAAATAATTCGAAGAAATTACAAAATAATTAAGAAAATTACAATTTAACTCGACGATGCTGCATGCATTGGAAACGAGATATGGCACCATCGTCCATAACTTGTAGGAAAAATTCTCGCTCAAGAAATGTGACCAAACAGTCATTCAAGTATTGCTCACCTATTCTATTTATTAGCTTATTTTTCACATACTTCATTGAAGAAAATACTCTCTCTACACTAGCAGTTGCTATGGGAAGAATTAGCACCAAGTTGAGAAGTTTGTAAATAACTTTATAATGGAGATTCTTCTTTGATTGAACAAGCACAATTGATAGCTCGGCAAGAGTTTTCACTTTTCTAAATCTTTCATCTCTATGCATATCAGTGATGAAGAGTGTAAGTTGAAAGAGAGGATGCATCAATTCTGTGCTTGAGAAATCTTTAGTATAAAACTGAGCAAGCCTAACAAAGTTTTCCTTGTCATAAGCAGCGAATGAATCAGCAGGATTGAATGAAGACATGCAAAGAAGTCACCGATCTAGGCACATCACGTCGAACTCACATACCGAGTTGTGTTGGCTCGGGCACGATTAGTCCAACAGGCCGGCAGGCCCGTGTAGCCCATCACGTGCCTCCGCCAACGTGTGCCCCCACCTCCACTGACGCACGCCCCGCCTCCTCCGTGGGAGCCACCGACCCGCCATCTCCTCTGTCGCCGGTCATGCCAGCCGGACCGTGTCGTGCCTAGCAGTCTAGCACTGTGTGTGCCGGGCCGGCTCGCTGGGCCAAGGTGCCGATCCAAGCACGACATGTCTTGTTGTGCTGTGCCAGCCTGCCCCATCTATAGTCCAGCAGGCACGATCCATTTGACCACCTCTAGATACAACATTCCGGTGAAATTCCGAGTTCTTAAACAACCATAAGGCAAGCACGGCGATTCGAATGGACAAAGCTCATTTGGCATTCAAATTTTTCAAACCACGACCGAGAGGAGAGTGGAAAGTAAACAAAGCCCATTAGTTTGTCATGTCAAATAGGCCCAATATTTTTTATTTGGATTGGGTTCATGTGGAATTCAGCCGAAGGCCACAAATCCACCAAATAAATGACGTCGTGGGACATCGATTGATTGGGCCATTCCCATTCTGATTCCGGCATGGGCAAGTGAGCAATTGCCAACGCGCCGAGCCACTGTGGGCTGGGCTTGGCTACGAGACTGGTAGACTACGAGGCGCAAGCGGCAGACGTGGTTGGTGCGCTGGTGCGACTTGCGAGTGCGAGATGCCGAAACTGAGGATGTTACACACTGATTGAAGCTAACTTCCGGTATATACATGTATTATACCCTATATATACTACATTTTTGTCAAAAAAAATGGGTGTTCAGCTGAACACCCATGAACCTAGGTGGGTCCGCCCCTACTTCCTGGCTCTGGAAGCTACTTCTCCTACCTTATCACCACCCGTATCTCCGACGGCAGCGAGTTCCGCGTGCGGCGGCCCTTCCGCGACGCAGTGGCCCTCGTCGACCGCCTCGTGGACACCCACCGTGGCCTCTTCGTCCAGGTGCAGCAAGACAAGAGCATCGTCGAGGGACAGGTTATGCAGCGGCATGACTTCATGAACCAACGATGTGCCTTGCTCCAGCGCTACCTCCGCCGCCTTGCCGCACACCTCACCGTCGGCCACAGCACTGATCTCCATGCCTTCCTCATTGAGCCTAGCGGTATCCCGGCGGTCTTGCCGGAGGGGAGCTCGGGTGGCCACATGACCATGCCCGAAGGGAGGGTCCGCCCTTGGTCTCAAGAAAGTAATAAAAAATATTGTTCTTCTCTTTTGCGAGTAGAAAAAAATTGTTATACCCGGCCCATATTTGCTTTTCGCTGTGTAACGGATAGCTGCACCCTCCGGTTACAAAAGAATATCGCTTTTAGAAATGCGATGCAACATACTTCCTAAACTGTGGCTATCGATATCTTTTTAACATTTGGATTAAACACATGGATCTCGAAAAGAACTTTCGTGCTATTATAATTTTATTATGTTTTATAAATATATTCCAATAGAAATAGTGGTCAACGTCGTGTTTTGAAAACTGTGTCTATATCCAAAACAGCATTCCTTCGTGACATGAGAGAGTTTTTTTAAAAAAACAAAATAATTTTACAGTGAGCAACGTCATAAAGTTGTCGATATGGAGACTGTAACTCCAGGTACACGCCAGACCAAATACCTAACAGTTCTCTATGTTTTAGCCCCGTTTAGAACGCAGCAAATTATCGAATTCTTTCCTGTAAAATTCTTACGCTATAAACATATGTCCTTAATGCCTACGTGAGGAATTCACGGCAAAGTAAAACTTTCTCCCTTAACGTAAATGATCCGATGAATCAGACGATCACTACAGACACAAAACTGGTCTGGTTCCAGACGAGATGTCGCCGAAGAAGAATGTGTAGCAAAATTAAGTCGCATGATTGATCGACGCGCTTGGCATAACACGTTTGGTGCCCACTTTAAAGTCTGAATACCAAACGAAACGAACGAATAACTGCATACCCCTGCAGCCGCCGGCAACAGCGACACGGACACGCACATGCAGCTGAATCGAACGGAATACCCCTGTGCACCAGCACAGCCGTCGAAATGGCACCCAACCATTGGGTCCCCTCGTATTGGGGATTAAGATGATTATGCTCGAGATCAAGCACCTGTTTGGTTCGTAGCCAAAGTGCCACGCTACTAGTTAGGCAAGTTTGACCCAAGTCACGCACACTTCCGACACCAAGTGAAAACCACGCACGATTTTTATTGTGCTGATGATTGATACTGCTTTCAAAGGAACTCTACTACTCTGGAGCACACGTGTACTGTCGTTGTTCCATGCCACTGCATTCCTTAGAGTTGCCAGGTAGTGTAAGGTTCGATTTGCTTGTTCCGGTAAACAGTCGGTTTCATGATTGTTTACCGTATTTTGTTATTTTCTTTATTAATTTATAAAATATATTTCCCAAATCCATTGTTTCTTTGGAATCCTCAGAAGCCACGCTACTGAATATGTCAGTTTCTCCATACCCAGATCCTAATAGTTGGAGACATGCATGTTTGATTGGTGATAACAAATGGGAGCAACTAGGAAACGGACGTACTCCCACCGTACGGTCCGGATCAATGAACACAAAACATGCAACACCAAAACATACCGGATGCAATATTTTCTTCCATTATATGCAACATATCTAACACTCATATGCAACATTACCTCAAAATCTCATAATCAAGCAGACAAAATAGTTTCAGAATCAAAACAACATAACTACTCTCAGAATCAAACACACAGACACATCTGGAGACATCAAACATATCAAAAAAAAAATGCAAGATCTCGGAAATTTGTATGCAACATTTTTTCCAATGTATGCAACAAATTGTACCCTCGTGTGCAACAAGTTTTTTCCATGGTTGCAACACTGTGGGAGGCGCCGAGGGCTCGGCCACAGAGAGGGCCAGGCCTGGGCAGGGAGCAAGGAGCCGGGAAGAAGTCGGCGGCGGCTTGACCGAGCTAGGCGAGCCGGGCGGCGGCGCAATGGGAACCGCAGGAGGCTAAGAGGCGGCGCTGGCTCGGTGGGGGCCAAACCGAAAGCGAGGCGGAGAGGCGGCAATGAGGCGGCGTCGATGGCGTGAACCGAGCCGCGTTTCACCGAAGAGATGCGGGCGCTGGCGGTGCCGGGCCGCGGTTGAGGCGGCGGAAGAGGCGGCGGCGTCGGTTTGTGGGGAGAGAGGATTTGTGGCGTGTGAGGATGAGGATAGAGAGAAAGGTGAACGGGAAGAGCTAGATAAGAACTGGGAGGCAAGAGAGTGATGTGGAGTTGATAGTGGCTTCACGTCCGGACGCATCGGACGTATGGTCCATAGCGTTACCCATAACAAATTGTGCCAAATTTTGGCATTATCGCTGGTGGACTCATTTTAAGTACTCAACCAGAGCGGGACAAGACAATATATCTACTTTCTATCTATCAATTATTATCTTAGCTCTCTTCAATGACTAGAAATCACATGAAAAAAAAAAAGAATCTACGCCGTCGATTTTGACAAGTCCATATTATAACGGTGCAGATTTAATATGTATAGATACGAGAGCTGTTACAACCATATAAGGAATACAAATTTATTTCCATAATAAGCGTATTAGAGTTGTATAACAACTATAACTCTATGTTTAGGTATAAACATATGGATTGTAGTATTTAGCACCGTAATTGCACGAAAAATTCTACTAGTTAGCGGAAAAGAAAGAAAAATAGTACCAGTTGGCACCACAGCCGAAACAAGCGTCCCTCTCAAAGAACCCGTTCACAAACGGCACACCCCAACCCTTCAAATAACCAGGCCAAACACAACAACCAAATCAGCACCCCCTTGATTTAACTCTAAACAAAATTTCACTTCGGAGAACGTGCGGCGACGACGACGATCGACCGATGTTACAGTCGGCGACGACGACCAAGCAGCCCAAAAAATAATGCCAAGCAGGTGACTTGGATGGTTAGAAATCTGTCATGATCAAACCATGACCATGCGCTTAGCCGTCTACTGCACACAGGAGAGCAGCTGGAGAAGGACGATGCCGATAGTCCTTACGGGGAGAGCAACGTCGAACCTTAGGGTGTGTCACTTAGCGGCGATTCGCCATCATCGGCATCCGCCGAATTGCGCGGCTAGTTTCAGACAGGTCAACAGTCTTTTAGCTGACATGGGCCTAGCATCAGGCTGATGCAGCTCACATGAAAGTTGCCTAGTGTGAAGAATCAGGCAAGCAAGTGTGTCATGATCATCATACAATAATCGTCTCAGACAGTGATCATCATATAATAATCCATAAGCATATCTTTATCGGTGTACCATTAGCATCTCTCGTCAGTAATTCCAGTCTGTACACAAGGGTACAAGACAAGCACCTGAAAGGACAGGACGAGATGGTACAAACGGCAGCAGCATCTTGCAATGGAATCACAATCTGCAGCTGCAATAGCCATGGATTGGGGATAGAGATTATAATTACCAACTAGGCAAGCTGACCTTGAAACATTCTTCTTTGAAGTTGTGAGGAACTGAGGATAACGATAACACTACTACAGAAAACGTCTTCACAGACGGTTCAAAAACGTCATCACAGACGGTTTCGTGAGCCGTCTGAGTTTATGGGTTAGTGATGACATGAGGTCATCACAGACGGTTTCGTGAGCCGTCTGAGTTTATGGGTCAATGATGACATGAGGTCATCACAAACGGTTTTCGAACCGTCTGTGATACACAATATCACAGACAGTTATTAACTCAGAACCGTCTGTGATAGCTTAAGTTTCACATATGGTTGGTATTTGGAACCGTATGTGATAGCCTCTTCACAGACGGTTGGTATTTGAAACCGTATGTGATAGCCTCTTCTCTACAAAATCTCCAAGCAGTGGTTGCTTTTGCCTTTAAAACCGGCTTCGTGTGTGTGTGTAGTTCGTAGTCCCTTGTTAGCTAATCGATGCATGAAATCAGCTAGCTAGCTCGCTGCTTGGCCATTCATCTTAAACGTGCAGGTGAAGCACGGCCTACTTCATCGAACGACACCTTTGGAGTGTACGATTTGCTTCATGTCAAGCAAATCGTACACTCCAAAGGTGTCGATCAACGAAATAGGTTGTGTTTCAATTAACGTTGGATGAACGCCAAGGAGCGAAGCTAGCTAGCTGAATTGATCAAGCCTCGAGTTAGCTAATATATATATATATGAAGCCGATTTTAAAGGCAAAAGTAGTTACCGCTAGAGATTTTGTAGAGAGGAGATCAAGAATAGAGAAGAGGAGGCGGGGCTCTGGAGGAGGCGGCCACTATTTGGAAAAACTCTTACAAGGATTGATACAAAACTCTCATGGATAATACTTGAACGCAAGTGCAGTGAAACATATAAAATATGTTGAAACATGAATGGTAATAAGATAACAATATATGGTAAGTTGACGATATCATGTTATGATATAAAAAAAGAGCTTTCCTTAATGATTAACTCTCTATCTATAAAGCAGATAAGAGCAGCAACCTGTAAAAACTCACATCTATCCATGTAGAAGTTCGTTTACATTTATATGTGCAAACTATGTAAAAGGATTTTGATTCCATAGATTCATAAGCTTTCATTCTAAAATTATTTATATACAGTTCATCCTATTGTCCCTAGAGATTCATTTTATATCTCATCAGTGAACACAACTAGTAACATTTGCGATTTTCATGTCAAGCAGATAAGAACAGCAACCTGTAAAAACTCACCTATATCCATGAAACACTTACATGATGTTATTTATCCTAAGAATAGATGGTGATCAGACTTACTATTAACAGACAGCTATTTGTTAAGATCCTCTCCAAGAGGCAACCAAATTGCCTCCCTCAAATTGCCACTTCTTAAGATTGCAGCAATGTGTTTTTTCAGCAGCACACTCTACATCATACGTATCGAAAACAAAAATGTCTTTAGGAATATACTATGCAGCAGTCACACCCAAACACAACCCCATTCCCCACCTCCAGATCTATCCATCCATCCATCCAGCCAGCAGTCATAGAGGGAAAGACAACAAGACAGCAAGGCCAAGGGTGTCCAAACCGACCATCAAGCTAGCTAGCTAGGTAGCCCACATTGCAACTCGGTTCACATGAATACCAACAGCACAAACCAATAGATCTGTCTTACCTCAATTGTCATCGCCGGTGTCGGTGGTGAGGTAGCCGAGGCTAAGGTTGGTGGAGCTAGAGGTAGCCGGGGGATGTCAGTGAGGCAGCTGGGATCGCGCACGCTGGGGGAGGAGGAAGAGGGAAGCGTCAACGAGTTATTGCGAGAGCGGTGACCTCGCACAAGACACTCTTATCGTCGAGTGTCTTGTGCAAAGGAACTGTGAGGTCGCCAATCGCCGGCGACGGAAGAAGGGCAGCGGCGGCGACGGGTCACTGGGTAGGGAGGGAACGGATGAGAGTAAGAGCGCTGGGAGTGACGAGTTAGAGCGCAAACCCTAGCAGACTCCTACTAATAAAGAGACTTATCACAGTCGGTTCTATTATAGAATCGTTAGTGATACTTATCACAGACGGTTCCACAATGGAACCGTCTGTGATATGGTCTCATATCACATACGGTTCCACAATGGAACCGTCCGTGATATGGTGTCGTATCATAGACGGTTCATTTATGAAAACCATCTGTGAAGTATTACAGATGGTTATTTGTTGAAAACCGTCCGTGATATTTCAAAATATCACGGACGATTTTCAACAAACAACCATCTGTGATACTTCACATACGGTTTTCATAATGAACCGTCTGTGATATTACCTCTTCACAGATGGATTTTAGTGCAGTTAGTAATACAGACGGTCATAAAACCAAAACCGTCTGTGATTGCATGTAATACAAACGGTTTTGGTCAACCATCTGTAATAAGGCGTCCAGTATTAGCCTTTTTATAATAGTGTAACTATATTTATAAGCATAAAGATAACCAATGGTGTTGGAATGTTGCACGTTCCAAGCTCTGCAGCTTGGCACAGCAAGGAAACAAGAGCATGACACTGCTACATTACAAGAAGGAAGACATGGAGATATGAAACCCTGGGCTCCGTGGTAGCAACAAAACAAGATGGTAGAATTTTGCAGATAAATGATGTGTGTGCCTTGATTCCCTCCCATCCATCTGCATCCCTAAGCCAAGAACTTAGCGTGGAGGCAAGAGCGGCAACTATGGCATCGCGTTCACCACAATATCAGAGCAAAACTACATATAAAAAAAGAAGTTGCATTACATTAGGAATATAGATGGAGAGAATTGTTGAAGTATAATGTCCGCATTTCCTTATCAGTTTAAATTTTTTGGTGAACCAGTTGGTGCATACAACTCAATATGATATCAGAGCCAAGAAATTATGAGTTCAAAACTTGACTAACGCGATATTTTAAAAATAGTAATTGCGCCCGCTTCTAATCTACATTTTAGGTCTGATAGAGCCTAGACGCGAGGGAAGTGTTGAAGTATATTGTCCACCTTTCTTCATCAGCTTAAGTTTTTAAATGAACAGATTAGTGCATGCAACTCAATAAGAATGAGTGGCAAGGTCATCCCCGTTAAATAATCGAATTTACTTGAGCGAAGACAAACATCAACAAATTTGTGAAATTGGTCAACAATGATGACATAAGGCGATAGCGACGCATATAGTAAATTCATAAATCTACTCCAATATTTATATATAAAGGGAGACGGGATTGAGAATCAAAGAGAGGCACTACGTCGACGGTTTTCTTCGTCTGTCCGATCCTCAACTCGCGCCTCTTCGCCGTCCGACGGGCCGCACCATGCTCGCCTCGCTTAAATCGCGCGGTTGCCGCCCGCCCCACGTGGTGTCCGGATTATTCGGTGACTCACATTCTTCTCTCGCCCACTCCTTTCGCTCGCTTTCTCGCGCCGCTTCTTCTCTCCTTTCCACCGCTACCGCCTTTTGCCTCCATCCACGACGCTACGCCGAGGAGAAGAGGTCGGGTCGAGGGTCGCCCTCGCCGCGACGCTCCGCCAGCCGGGGAGCGGAGGAGGCGGATGGCGGGCCACGCGGGCGGAAGTACCTCCGCTTGTGTCCTCGCTTCTCCCTAGATCCATTTCGCGCCGCCGCTCGATTAGCGCTCCTCGCTTCCTCCCCGAGATGCCCTTCCACGCAGCCTAGGTTCGTGGCATCCGGTTTCTTCTCGCAGAGTGCCTCACCTCCACGCCAGGCTCGCTTGCTTCCGCGTGGATCCCCAGATGCCCTTCGTGAGGTTAGGGCCGCCCGGCCGGCCTCGCCCACGCCGAGGAGAAGAGGCCGGGTCGAGGAGCCATCTCGCCATGACAGCCCGGCCGACGGGAGCGGGAGGAGGGGGGAGGAGGAGGCGACGACGGGCCACGCGGGCGAAGCACCTCCGCTATGCCCCTCGCTTCTCCCAGATCCTTTTTGGCGCCGCCGATTAGCGCCTCGCTTCTCCCCAGATGCCCTTCGGCACCAGCCTAGGAGGTTCGTGGCATCCGGCTTTCTCTCGAGTGCCTAAGCCTCACAGGTGCTTCGCTTGATCCGCGCCCTCGCTTCCTACCCCAGATGCCCTTCGGCCGCTAAGTGTGATTATCTTCCTCCCACGTACATACATGTACACAAGAGGCCATTTTGTTTTCCATAATTATATTAAGTTTCTTATGGATAGCCAACATTTCGCTTTTGCTCATAGATGGTTTTACTAGCTATTAATTTGAATATTGTCATTACATTAACAGTTGTTATTCATTGAATTATGATGGTCTAACTCTGCCGGTACCTTCTAAAGTTGCTTCCATGCTGCGTGATGAACCAGAAATCACACTTGTTCTGAACCGAATTGACCTGTACAATACCCGTTTTGCTGGACCTCCTCGCAAAATGATTCAGGCAAACCTCTTGGTCATATCTTCTAGATGTAGTCTGTTGCAAGTACTGGAGTGCCATTGCAAGTTGAATTACATCATTGCATGAATATAAATTTTCTAGGTTTTTGTCTTTTTTAGACTATTAGCATACTTTCCAATGAAATGTTACTTAACATCTGCAAACATAAGTAAACATGTAGAGTTGTACACTTTTAGATTTGTTTCATGTACTCCTATTAATTCATCTACACCAGTCTGCAATCCTTTTTGTTTAAGTCCATATACCACATACTTGAAACTTCTTCTTTTTTACTTTGAGAACCAACCTTCGAGATTGGAACTCAAGTTTTTTGGACATGCTTTAGTCACAATTGATGTTTACCTATTTTACATGGATCATATGTTTAGGTACTTTGGTTTATCATCGAGTGGAATAACGTCTGATGAAGCACATCATCGTTTCAGAGTGGCAACTACTCATCCGGTAGTCGCCACGAGAGCACGAGAGGGTTCAAGAGAAGCCGACTTAATAAGGATAGCTACATATGTACGAATGGAGCAAGAGCAATAGAGAAACAATGTCGTTACAAAGAACAATAGACGGTTCAAAAGAAACTACTAACTGGTGCAAACTAGCTATAAGTCGACAAAGGAGAAGGGCATGGCAGAGGTACCTCTCCAATTCTATTATTTCATTGTTTCGTGTTTCACCAAGAATAGTGGTGGTGGTTTTATTTATCTACTAATTGAGCAATGACTTGAGAACATCATAATCCACTCTTAAATGATTACATCATAGCTAATTATTTTGATTTTCATGTCCCGTAGAAACCAAGACTCCTCAACATCACACTAAATCATTGTCAAACTGAAAGCCACATCCGGAGCACCAAGTTCACGAAATGGAAAGATGAGGACGCCGACGACTTTAACCCACGAGGATCTTCCGCGTCGATCAAGATTTCTACAATATTTTTGGATTGTATGGTTACAAATGTTTCATTGTCGTGAAATGCTCTGATCATAGATCATGTAGTATTGGCTTCCTTTGGCCCACCTTTCCGCATGTCAACTGAATATGTGGTCTACAAACTCGCTTTTATGATCATTTCTCAAGTTTTGAACATAGTAGCCTCATGCGTATGGAGGACATTTCTTAGCTATAACTTATTAATATTTTCATTTATAACTTTTCTATTACCAATTTACCATGTCCCGGTCATTTGTTTTCCGTGTTTTAGAATAATGTGATGCTTACCATATATGGAAGTATGGCAATGTTGACTGTGTTTGTTAGAAATATGTTGTATAAGGATTATTAGACTTTGTAATGCATAAATGTTTTCATCTCGCTATTACATGCACTGGCGCTTCATCATTACCTAATTTCTGTGAACATTGGATATTGCATTCTAATTTAAATGTGAGGTTTTGTGTCATAATTCATTAGCCGTGTTTTTTATTATATTGGAAAATGTTAGCCTTTGATAGAGCAAACGACCTAATAAATTTTGAGACCTTTAATCACCTTGTACAAAATGGATACTATACCTAGAGTTAACTTTTGTATAATATCGATCCTCAGATTAGGTTATTGGTCATCAGATATTGGCACAATATGTGTCAACTATTTGTTTAGTATGTCTTTAATTCATTGTTGAGGACTTGGGAATTGGTTTGCTCACGATGTTGGGAACGAGGACTCTGCAGACACAGTCTGCATTCGCTGTTTTCTCACCTCAATGAAGCAAGTAAGGAAATTCCTTCTCCAATTTACTTTGTATCAATACCTATTGGTAGAGAATATATGATCTTAATACAATGCATTACCAGCTCGAGTTGGAAACAAGGACACCGATAACAGTGTCTGTAACCGTGTTTTCTTAGCTCAATGATGCATGTAAGAAATTGCTTATCCAAATCGCTTTGTGTCGGTATATGTTTGTATAGAATAATGATATTAATCTATTGTGTTCGTGTAAATGGTCGTGATGGCAAAAATTCAGAAATCCCCAGCTTTATGGTGCATAATTCAAGATTTCATTTTTCTCATTGCTCGATCATAATTTCGCTTTTATATTTATGCAAAGATGTCCATTTTCTTGAGTTCTCGCATATAACTTGGTGACTTGGTGTTGTCTTTGTCCGAGATAGATATGCACGCCATTGCGGGATTGGCTTCTTGAAAAGAACTCGTTAGATCTTTTTGCCTCCTTCACTAGCTACATCTAATCATCATGAGTTCCTCGTGACCGTTAGTTGCTTCTCTTGGTTTGAATATAGATGAACAAAAAAAAGATGTCAGATGTCTCGATTTGTATTTCCAGTACCTGCTGCAATAAAAGGAGCAAAACTCAGCGGAGGATTGTGCTTCACAAGGTAGCGATTTTCTTCTGTTTCATTTTGGGCTAATTGTTCTTTCTTAAAATTATCTTTGCTATGTTGCGTTCCGTGAGTAACGCTGCGTGAGGGCCCAAATATCTTTGAACAAGAATATCTTTATAAGTCACTAATTTCTAGGAAAAAAAGTGCTAGCAAAGTTGTATTAGTAGATAAGTACACCATGGATCATCTTTTCTGAGTTATACTCTTTGCTTCATAATATGTAAAATGCTTTTCAACTAGGGATGATATGATCTAGGCAGAGCCAAAATAATACATATAAAATACATGATTGTGCTAAATTGAAGGTTCAACCTTCTTACAAAGATGATTGGTGTGTACTTTTGTTGTTCATTGACGTCGGTACCAACTATCCTGCAGAGACAAACTATGTTCTTCATTCACGCCCGCGGCAACGCGCGGGTGCCTAGCTAGTATAAAATGAACACAATGCATACAGGAATGATCGAGAATTTGAAGCTAACTACCGCTTCTCGAGGAATACAAAAACAACAAGAGTTAGCAGGTTGTTGTCACCACTCACCGCCGACACCATCACAGTCCCCCAACCTATATATAACAAAGGACACTCACTCGATCGTTTCTAAATATGGAATGCACCGCCAAACGGCTCATGGAAGGTACATTCTCTGAAAGGAAACTAGAGACTAACCTCCAAATATGGAATTTTTTATTTAATCCTTTTTAATAATATTTTAAAGTTAACCCATTGCTGACTTTATTTTCAATTCTGACCACTTTGGTCATGCCATAATGCGTGGCGTGACTAAACTATTCTGTCACGCCACTTACCTCGGCGTGGCCAAACATATCACGCAAGCCATCATGCGTACAGCATGCCAGCGTGGAGGGCTTGCGTGGCCCAGTCCTTGTCCTTGTCTTTGTCACGCCAGTACTAATGGCGTGACAAGCCCGCCTTATCACGCCAACGCATGTGGCGTGACAGTGGTGACTTAGGTGCTGCCGGCCCACCTAGTTCTTTATTTTCCTCCAATCTACATCTCTTCCTCCCACACATCTTCTCCCTTCCCCACCCCCAACCTCCCCAAATCTAGTGATTTAGAGCCGATTCGAAGTCCATAAACCCATGGAGATCATCCCCCAAGGTAATCTCACCCATTCCCTCTATTTATTTTGGATAAAATTGGTTAGATTGTTGGATTTAGGGTTTTGGCCGAATTGCATGTTTGAGCGGAATTGTTTTGAATCGTTACACTTCGGAGTGAATTGGGTAGCATTAGTACGCAATGGTACTTGAATGTGTGCATATTTTGTTGTGTTCATGCAATTTTTAGCAATTTGTGGATGAAATTGGATGTTGTGGGTAGTGTTGTGGACTCCTTCCTCGGACGACACTACTCATGTTGGCCAAAGCAATTTATTATACCGAGTCCGGCAAGAACATGTTCTGGCGAAACCAACGTCGTTACTGATTCGTAGTATTGCTATCGGAATAGTATTGGTTTGTTAGGCAAGATTTGTTAGGTGTATCCCTTTCGGATACTTTAGTATATGGACGTATCCCTTCCGGATACTTTACTAGCTAGTCATATATTTAAAGGCCTCATATTGTAATACAGGAACTTAAGAAATAAAGCAGTCTTGATGTTAGATATCTGAAGCATCAGAGCCTTCGATCACGGTGAGGGAAGAATCCAAATGCCACATCAGAGGGCGATATTCGTCTGCTCTTGTCGCTACCCCTTCGCTCACGCCTGTACATATCGGCTTGTCTCGCCTCTCGAGAAATCGACGCCCCGAGTCAGCACCATACCAACTTGGTATCAGAGCTAGCTCCGACGCTTCCGATGGCTTCCCCGATCACGATGGAAGTTCTAGGCTAGCAACTCGCCCAACTCATACAACAGCAACAACAGATCATGGGTGGCATTGGTGAACTCAAGAACCAGTCCAATGAGCACCACACAGCAATCGCACGGCTACAAGATGTTCAACCGACGGAAGTGGCTTGGACAGGAGCACAGACCGGCGGCCATGGCAAACAGACTGGGTTGCATCCTGCTGCCCATTACCAAGATGTTTCAGACGCACACCGGATATTGCCAAGGTACCACAAATTAAAATTTTCCACCTTTGATGGCGAAGAAGACCCATTGCCGTGGCTGAACAAATGCGAGCAATTTTTTTGGGGCCGGCACACCCTAGAAGAAGAAAAGGTCTAGCTAGCATCATACCATCTGACAGGAGTAGCCCAGTAGTGGTATTACCAGCTCGAGTGAGATGAAGGATTACTGTCATGGGATCGTTTTGCTCACTTCGTCAACTTGCATTTTGGACCACCGATTCGAAGCAATCCGTTGGGCGAATTGGCGCAACTCCGGAGGACCAGCTCAGTGGAGAACTATTAGTGGAAATTCTTGGCTCTCTTATGCCGCACGAAGCCACTTTCACCACTCCAACAGGTTGGGTTGTCCACGGTAGGTTTGTAGAATCCATTGCGCATCGCTGTTGAATTACAAAACCCAACAAATCTCCAAACTGCTATGAGTTTAGCCCGCACATATGAACAACGTCTTCACGAAGTCCCTCCATAATCCAAACCACCATACAAGCCTCTGGCCCTAGCAAGGACGTCGGTCCCAGCTCCAATTACAGTAGTGCCCACCAGAACAAGTAATCAACTGACCACAACTTTGGCAACAACCGCGAACCTACCAAACATGTCAGTACAAACAGCTTTAGCAGCAGCAACATCGAGGTCCCGATTTCAGCGTTTAACTAGAGAAGAAATGACAGAGCGGCGAGCCAAAGGACTATGCTTCAATTGTCCGAAAAAATTTAACAGAGATCACAAATGTTCCATGAAGGGCATCTTCCTCTTGGAATTAGAAGATGATGAGGATGACGGCATTAGTCTAGAAATTTATCTACACGCGTTAATCGGCATTAGCTTGGGACGCACCATGCAACTCTGCAACCAATTAGCTGGACATCAGCTTGTGGCCCTCATGGATTCAGGGTCGACACATACATTCATCGTAGAAGAAATAGCAAAGCAAATCAGCCTGGTTGTATCACCCAAACAAGGTCTTCAGGTAGTCGTGGCAAATGGCGACCAGGTAAACTGCACAGGCCTCTGTAAAGATGTACCGCTGATCATCGACCAAGAAGAATTCCAAATTGACTGCTTCACAATACCTTTGGAGGGATTCGAAATAGTGCTGGGGGTTCAATGGTTAAGGACGCTAGGACTAATTGTTTGGGACTTTGAAACCCTCTCAATGTCCTTTTGGAGGTTGGATCATCGGGTCACATGGCACGGGTTGGCAGCTCAAATGAGCTAACCGTTGCTACACAGCATGTCCTCTAGGGACCTTCTGCGTGATCTCTTGTAGGAATTCAGTGCTATTTTTGAACCTCCACATGGCCTTCCACCAGAGAGGCACCAAGATCATCACATCAATTTGCTACCGGATACGGCACCAATCGCAGTCCACCCATAGCGGTATCTGCACTTGTTGAAAGATGAGATTGAGCGACAGTGTGACGAGATGTTAGCTCAAGGTATTATAAGAAAAAGTACCTCAGCATTTTCTTCGCCGGCGTTACTTGTCAAAAAACACGATGATTCCTGGCGGTTTTGCGTGGATTATCGCGCCCTTAACGACAAAACTATTAAAGACAAATTCCCAATACCAGTTGTGGACGAACTTCTTGATGAATTAGATGGGGCCAATTTTTTCACCAAGCTTGATCTCCGCAGAAGCTTATCATCAAAGCGCATGCATCGTTTACATTGAGAAGACAACCTTCCGCACGCACCACGGCCACTTGAATTCTTGGTTATGCCCTTTGGGATCACCAACGCACCCTCTACTTTCCAGGCTCTCATGAATGAGGTGTTGCAAGCATTTCTTCGCCACTTTGTTCTGGTTTTTTTCGACGATATTTTGATTTATAGTTCATCCTGGGCAGAGCACCTTCATCACATACGGGCAGTGTTCCAAGTATTAAAGGATCACAAGTTAGCACTTAAACAATCTAGGTGCTTATTTGGTGAAAATTCAGTCGCCTACTTGGGCCACATCATCTCAAGACAGGGCGTTGCTATGGACCCTAGCAAGGTGGAAGCAGTGCAACAATGGCCAACTCCAAAGTCAGTGCGAGCCTTGTGGGGTTTCTTGGGATTGACAGGGTATTATCGAAAATTTATTCAGGATTATGGCTTGGTGGCAGCTCCTCTGACTATGTTGCTCAAGAAAGAGGCATTCCACTGGTCCATGGATGCCGCAGAAGCATTTCAGAAACTCAAAACTGCCTTGACGTCGGCACCAGTTTTGCAATGACCTGATTTCTCCAAACACTTTTTAGTCGATTGCGATGCGTCAGGTAGCGGTATGGGTGATGTGCTTCACCAAGGGGATAGTCCGATTGCCTTCTTCAGTCGGCTCGTAACTCCACATCATGCAAAGTTAGCAACTTACGAGAGGGAACTCATTGGCTTAGTCAAAGCCATTCGTCATTGGCGACCGTATCTCTGGGGACGAGCTTTTACTGTTCATACAGACCATTATAGTTTGAAGTTTCTTCTGGATCAACGCCTATCCACCATACCCCAACACCACTAGGTCAGCAAACTCTTTGGATATGATTTTACTGTGGAATTACGGCCTAGCAAATTGAACGCCGTTGTTGATGCCCTCTCCCGCCGTGAAGAGGAATTAGCTCTCCACGTTCTGTCTGCACCGACCTTTGATCTTTTTGATAGCTTACGTCAGGAGGTAGCTACACATATAGAACTACTAGCATTGCGTGACAAGGTGCTGGAGGGTTCTGCAAGACCTGCATGGACATATGTTGATGGTCTATTACTGCATGGAGGGCGAATTTTTGTGCACGATAGTTCAGACTGGTGGCCGCATATCTTATCCGAGAGGCACGACTCAGGCTATGAGGGGGTGCAGAAAACACTTCATCGTATTCGATCTACATTTTATCACTCGTCCTTGAACCGAAAAGTGTGTGATTTCATCGGTGCTTGTGCGGTCTGTCAGCAAAATAAAATAGGACATCTCCATCCCGCTGGATTATTGCAACCCCTTGAGATTCCTACTTCCGTCTGGGCGGATATTTCCATGGATTTTATTGAAGGATTACCAAAGGTCGGTGGTAAGTCCGTTATTTTATCAGTGGTCAATCGTTTCTCCAAATATGCACACTTTGTTACTTTGGGACATCCCTATACAACAAGTTCTGTGGCTCGTGCATTTTTCATCGACATAGTATGTCTTCATGGCATGCCCTCATTTATCATCAGTGATCGTGATCCGATCTTTACAAGTAATTTTTGGACTAAGTTGTTTCGTCTCGCTGGGGTCAAACTGCATTTGAGTTCTGTCTTTCACCCACAGTATGATGGTCAAATAGAGGTGGTCAACCGTATCATTACCATATATTTACGATGCTTGGTGGGTGATCGTCCACGTCATTGGGTACAATGGTTACCATGGGCTGAGTATTGTTATAATTCCTCCTTTCAAACAGCACTAAAAGATACCACGTTCCGTGTTGTTTATGGGCGCAACCCTCCATCACTCTAACGTATGCACATGGTTCAGCACGGGTGGCAGCCATCGATCTGCAACTACAAGACCGAGATGAGTTTTTACAGGAGATACGGGAAAGGCTGGTTCAAGCTCAAGCCCATATGAAAATTCATCATGATAAACAACGTCAGGATGTTGAGTTTGAAATTGGCCAATGGGTTTGGCTTAGGCTTCAACATCGAGCAGTTGTATCTGTCACAGATCGTCCCTCTTCAAAGTTAGTGTTATTATGGGCCTTTCAAGATTTTAGCACGAGTTGGATCGGTGGCTTACCGGTTGCAACTTCCACCTCACGCTTGTATTCATGATGTTTTTCACGTTTGTCTTCTTAAGGAATTTCATGGTGATCCTCCAACTTCCATGGTATCGCTACCAAATATCATTCATGGCAGAGCAATATTAACTCCAGCCAAGATTGTTCGTCCTCGATTGAATAGTGGCACATGTGAATTATTGGTTCAATGGGAGGGATGTTCAGCGGTCGATGCTACTTGGGAGACCTTGGCCACATTCCAGCACCGTTTTCCATCGTTCCAGCTCGCGAACGAGATGATTCTTGACGAAGGGGGAAATGTTGTGGACTCCTTCTTCAAACGACACTACTCACGTCGGCCAAAGCCATTACCAGAAGTTACTATACCAAGTCCAGCAAGAACATGTTCTGGCGAAACCAACATCGTTACTGATTCGTAGTATTGCTATCGGAATAGTATTGGTTTGTTAGGCAAGATTTGTTAGGTGTATCCCTTCCGGATACTTTAGTATATGGATGTATCCCTTCCGGATAGTTTACTAGCTAGTCGTCTATTTAAAGGCCTCGTATTGTAATACAGGAACTTAAGCAATAAAGCCGTCTTGATGTTAGATATCTGAAGCATCAGAGCCTCCGATCACGGCTGGGGAAGAACCCAGCCACGACCAGGAGGGCGATACTTTGTCTGTTCCTTATCGCTACCCCCTTCGTTCACACCCAGGTACATATCAGCTCGTCTCATCTCTTGAGAAATCGATGCTCCTGAGCCGGTGCCATACCAGTAGGGTTTGTTTGGGTAATCAAAATAGGATATGTCAATGTAGTTTCATGTAGTTGTGATGGAAATGTGGCTATTAAATCGTAGTTTTGTTATTTTGTGAGGAAATATATTTTTTTGGTTGCCACGCCTCGGGTAGTGGCGTGGACAGAAAGGTTAGATTGAAAAATATAGTTGGCGGGGAGTTAGTAATAAAATTTTGCTTCAACAAAGGCCTATTTAGTTCAAAAATTCAATTCCCATCTTGTCAGACCTTTTGGCATAGTAGTTGATGAATTTTGTGTTCATTGTATACTGGTCAAAGATCACTATATATGGAATGGTTAGTACTACTTTGAAGTGTAGTTGTTCATCAGTAGTATGTGTGGAAGTTGGCACCTATGGTATGCAATACTGACTTTGCAATATTTTGTCCGGATTGTTGCATGTAAATGGATAAAGTTGTACGTGTACTTACAGGTGGGCCGGTTAGCCAAACGAGTAGTGGTGTCGAGTTTGTTGGCATGGAAGTTACTGTACTTGTGTTTCGAGAATCATCAGTCTTTGAAACTCTTGTGGCCAGAATTAAGTCGACCCTTGGATGGGATGAGCCTAGGATCGTTGTCAGAATGGAGGGGCGGTATGATGCTAGGCTGGGTTCAAAGGTGCACACCTTGTTGATGTCAATCTCGTGCGACGATGATTGGGACACGTACAAGGAGATTATGCTCGCATCTCAGGTGCGGCTGTTGGAGGTTGTGGTGGAGAGGACAATCGTCAGCGAGGACATGGGAAAGAATGTAGATGTAGTGAATGGTACTATAGAGGAAGTTAAATCCGCTGTGGAACTTTTGCAAGGCCCCCAATGGAGGAACAACCGTCCCAAGAGGGCATTGGCGTCGTTCTTAACAACGATGCCCCCCTTGGTAGATTTGTCATATATGTTTGTTTTGGCGTCGCACCATCTTAGTGACCTCGTGACTGAAGGGATACGGGTAGGCTACATTAGCTGGCAATTCAAAAACTATACCACGTAAACTAGGACATCATGCAAGCAAGAGATCATAGATAGTTACCACCAGACGCGCAGTGCAGCGGAAGAAGAGTTGGATTAGCCTGATCCAATGAAGAGCGCGTCGATGTAGTTGTCGTAGTCGATCATCCAACGTCAAGCACATCGATATAGTGGTCGTAGCCGATTGTCTCGTCCAACAACCTATACAGTTCCTTGTGAAGATCACGGATCGTCCTCAAACACAACAGCAACCGTAGTAGCCCCTCTACGGTATCCACACGTCCAGGGATGGAACACTTGCTAGCACCAAGTCGCACGACAGGGCTCTCTCGATAAGATGGTGGCTAGGGTTTCAGTGGAGCAACTCACGTGTATCGCTCATCTGTCTCCCCGCCAATAGCCTCAAGCATCTCCTTATATAGTGCCCATGATGGATCCTACACGAACACGTTCATTCCAACCCGTTAAGTGTGTGACCCTATAGATTCATGCGTAATCGGTTGTGACTCGGAAACTCCTTTTCGATCACGAGTCGTTAGCAGCTCCTAGCAGGACATAATGATTCCCGAATATACAAGTGGGTCATTATCACTTATGACCAACTCGTATCCCTACACAACCAGCCTCATATATTGTCATAACTAGTCTCAGAACTCCACGCACCGCTTCACGATCAAGAAGTGGTCATGTTCGACTGTACCCTCGACCATTTCTTTCTCCATAATGACTAGTCTCAGATTCGATCGAATCAAAAACCTTCTCGTACTCTCCTTTACCTCACGATATCTTGTTGAACTCGGTGAGATATATGTCATCCATGGGCTGTTCAATACTTTCTCGATAAAGTCTCGGATAACTAATTCACATGGTCGAAAACTTTGACCACTAGTGGCATGGCCATGCACTTTCTTTATCCGACCACATCAAGGGTCCCAGAGATACCTCTCATGTTAAGTTAGGAGGGCAAATCCCATATCCAACCTGTCACATTCCTCCGCATGTTTCATATCATACCTGAAAGTTACCTTTATAACTACCCAGTTACGGAGTAGCGTTTAGCAACCCCTAAGTGCACTATTACACATGTAGGAAACCATGCCGATATCAGTCTAAGGATTATACATCATCATTGCTTGAGAACAACTAACGACACATAAAATCATAACAATCTCAACAAAGGTCTCAAGGTGGGTCAATCCAACCCCATGTTCTCTAACATGTGTTCACATTATTGATTCGATATCCTATATCCATGACCGTGAAACATGGTCATCAATCAATACATGTGTTGGTCGATAAGTCACTAGTGTTCCGACCAGTGACATCCGACCAGGGATACATTTAGAACGACATCATATAAGTTAAAAGAGTTTCACCAACAAGTCACATACTTATTAATCTTATAACCAATGATTCATCCAAGGAACAGAATGACATTATGCAATAACTCATAAACATAGACGTGATACAATCATCTCCATGATTGCCTCTAGGGCATATCACCAACAGTGACTAAGTTCAATAGTGTTGTACTAAACAATGAGCTTGACGAGGAGGTGTTCCGAGATGGAACAATTCGTGGTGTTGAATCCGACGAAGATTGGAGCTCGACAAAAACCAAACACCCACTCCGCTTTTATCCTCTAAGGAAGGTCGGGTTCTTCAAAGTGTAATAGGTGAGATCCCGTCAGTGCATGCATTCGAGGATGTCAGAATGGTTGGTAACACGGTTTGTGCAAATGGGTTGAAGACCAGGGATGGCATTGCGGACCCGGATAATGACATCATACGTAAGGACATGTTGTTTTCAAGCATGGAGAATATGTCTAATAGACCAAAATTTCAAATTCGAGTTAAAAATAAAGTTTAACTATTTCTCTGGAATTGTTTTCTGAAATTTTAAAACCTTTCTCTAATTATTTTAAAGCTAAAATTAATTATTTGCAAAAATTAATTACCAATGATAAGTTGGAAATATTTTGTTTAAGTCCAAAATGACTCAAGGAATCTCTGTGAATTTTTCTATAATTTTTGGACTTTATTTACTATTTTCTAAAGCCTAAATGAATTAGCTCAATATTTGAAATTGTTAAATCATTAGAAAATCCAGAAATCTCCTTTGGGCCGAATCTTTCCCCGGCCCATTCCTATTCTCCCATGTGCCCCTCTCCCTCCACTCTCTGCCATGTGGAGTCCACCCGTCAGCCTCCCCGTTTTCTTTCCTTTTCTCTTCCCTTTCACCGCGAAGTGGGGCCCACTTTCCATGTCACCTTCGTCTTCCTCTTTCCTTCTTATCCGCTTTGGTCCCATTTGAAATCCGCCATTACCAGCTGAGCTAAACCTTCCAAAGCTACATCAAATCGTCTGAACCCCTCCCGTATTCGTCGTCATTTAAACGTCGTATCTAATTCGCGCCCATCACGGCCCCGTCCCATCCATTTCCAGTCGTAAATCCCCTGATTTCCGCCTCTGACCCGGTGAGGAGCCTCTTGCGCTCCACACCGCTCCGGCCTCGCCCTTGCCCTATAAATGGGAGCCCCCAGTGCGCCATCTCCATCTCATCCCAACACCGCCACCCACCTTGCCCCAACCCTCTCGAGTTCGCTGAAATTTGAAGTTGAAGCCTCGCCACCCGAAGCTTTTTCGCTATCGATTCCGCCACCAACAAGCCCGCTCTGTCGCCTTCATCTACGTCCCTGGTATCACCTTCGCCCGCTCATCCCCATGCGATCACTCTCTCGACTGAAGGACCACCGAAACGCTCTGCCGCCGCAAAACCTCTCACCGTCGCCCACTCCATTGTGCTCCACTGCCGCAAGGTAACACGTAAGGTTTAGCGCCATCTCCTCTTCTTTTCGCGCACCTTCGCATAGCTCGCCGTGGCGCGTAGCGCCGGCGACCATGGGGACCCGTGCCCCTCCTGTAGTCGAAACCCCTTTCGACCAGGTGGTTGAAACTCCTTTCGACCAGGCAGTCAAAATCACCATCGACCAGTGTAGTCGAAACCTTCCTTCGACCTGTGTAGTCAAAATCTCCTTCGACCAATGTAGTCGAAACCCTCTTCGACCAATGTAGTCGCAACCTTCTTTCGACCAGGTAGTCGAAATCTCCTTCCGACCACGTGAAGTCAAAGTGGTGAACATTACTCAGAATATGAAAAGCACTCGGATGATGAACAGTACTCGGAAAGTGAATAGTGTTTTCGGAATTCTATCATTTCTTGTGACATCAAAACTTCTGGATGTTCGTTTTCCTTCATACGAACTCCGATTTCGTCGATTCTTGTTTATAAATTCATATAAAAACAAGATCTAGCCAGATGAACTAAAATTATTTAATTTGGAGTTAATTTGAATTTTCATTTGAATTTATTTGTGTTTATCTTAATTTGGCTTAATTTCACGATAGATTTCGATGATTCTGAGGAACCTGAGTTAGTTGAAGAAGAAGAATTTGAGCAAGGCAAGTTATACCTTTGATCATGTTGATCCTATTATTTTAAATTATTTAATTCTATTTTAAATTATTATTGCATGCGATTTCTATTCAAGTTATTTTAATTCATGTTTTAAATTCCTAGTTAATCTATTTTCTTCAGATGGCCAATGTTGATGTTTGAATATTCATTCCCTTGTCAACATAGTTAAATTAAATAAAATTTGAAAAGTTATATGCTTAGACAGTGCTTAGACCAAAATCTTGAATTTGGGGAGTTTGGCCAAATTATTCAAAAATGATTCAAATTGAGTCTATGGTATTGTTTTACCATAGAAAGTTTTAGAAAATGCTTTCACTTGTGAAATAAACTAAAATGGTTTAAACATGGGCATATTGGATGTTGGTGAGGTGCAAGTCAATGCATAGGATCAATTCATTTCAATGATCGAGTCCAGATTGTGGAATGTTGCCCAAGTCGATTAAGAACCGGCCTTCGAGCCGCATCTTGCTAAGCTCCACCGTACAACCATAAGTCCAGAGTGGGGAGGACCTGGCTAAATAATTTGTATTCACCAATGCGAGTTGCACCATTGGAGTGACCCACGAGTCGTGTTGCTGGTTTTAAGCCGTCATGGACACAGATCGTGTCACTTGGTAAGCTGTCGTGTGGCGCAAGAGGAGGCCAGGGTGTGGTGAACATAACCACCCTCAGGTGAAACCTTAGCGGGTGTAACTTACACTAGGGAATGCCTTGTAAAGACCTTGTGATAATCACTTCGTCGCACACCTTCGGAAGTGTGTCATGGCCGACAGTGAATTGATTATCTCTTGTGGGTAAAGTTGTACAACCTTTGCAAAGTGTAAAACTATTCGAATAGCCGTGTCCATGGTCATGGACATGCTGAGCAAAGACACTCAAGTTAGAATTTGGTTTTGATTTTAAAATGGTTTTAGCAAATAATTTTAGAATGGTTAATCCTTGTGGTAATAATTGGGCGGTTAGCTATGTGATAGGATGGTATCCTTCACCATTCATTTATAGAGGTTATCCACTATAAAACTATCAATTTAAATTTGATTTTAGTTATAGATTAAAAATTGCCTTAAAACTTAGTATGAGTACTTTAAACTGAAAATGTTGTTTTATGCAAAATGAACCCTATTAGCCTCACTTGACTACACTTGCATGCATTATATTCTGTTATTATGTTTAATTTGTGAGCACGGAAGTTGTGCTCACTCTTGCTAAATAAAATTTATTCAAGTGAATATTATTATCAAGACGGTGAGGATCAGGACGACTAGGCTACGCCCCCAGATGATTGCCTGTGGCGAATCATGTGGCCTACCTATTTATTTTGCATCCGCTGTTCCTTTATTTTTGGCCATGTGCCCAATTTTGTAATAAACTCTTATTATCAATTAATAAATGTGTGATATGATTTTTCTATTACTTTTGTTTGACTGTGCACACTAGCTATTCCTGGACTAGTGTATGAAATACAGAGAATCTGGAATCCTTCATTCCCGGGTTCGACGATATGAAGGTTTGACTACAAGAATACTCCGTGAGGCACTATCGTCCGTTTGTAGTACAACACTCTGATGTGAATAAAAGGTACACTGTGAGGCGCGAAAGGGGGTGCGGATGGAAGGTATGGGGCTGGAAAACTAGGGACAAGCAATGAAAAAAACGAATGTGAAGCGGCCACACTCTTGTGGGACTGCACAAATGTCTAGGGAGCACCTTCAAGCGGCCGCTAATTTCATTGCTAGGCGCATAACTAGAGTTGTGGTTGTTGATCCTGATGTGACCGTCACCACCCTTATTGAGGCTATATTTGGGTTCATTAAGTACCGCGTGAAGTAAGGGAAAGAATGGACGGTAAAGCAGATAGCAATGCAGTTACTGTGGGGTGATTGAAAGGAGGCTTATAGGATGCTTCCTCGGATCCAAAGCACTATGCAAGCCAGGAACCCAGGCATGGAGTTTTATCATTAGCACAGGAACCGAACGGAACCCGATGGAGTATTGAAACATGTTCTTGGGCGGGTATATTGGTCTTTTGGGCAATGCAAAGAGGCATTCAAGCATTGCAGGTCTGTCTTACCAGTTGATGCCACATTCCTCACCGAGAAGTACTATGGTGCCTTGATGGTCGCCGTGGGTATTGATGCGGAGGACTAGCTGATTCCACTAGCAATCGCACTTACTGAGGGTTAGAACAATGCCAGCTGGCAATGGTTCATGGATATAGTTTGTCTTCGTCTTGTTGGGTCTGGACGGAAGGTTTGCATCATCTCAGATAGAAACCATGACATGATGAACATTGTGAAGAGAAAACTTGATTGACACCCGGATGTGCTGCATAGGAGGTGCATGTGTCACTTAGCGGTAATTTTTTTAAGCAATGCAATAGGAAAGATCTCACAAAAAAAAGTTCAAGCTATTGTGCGGATGTTTGGAGAAGAGGGACTTTAAGGGCAAGCTGAAGGAGTTGAGGGGACTAACGAACCAATGAGGAAATAAGTGATTAGACGAGGTCTTGCAGCACAAGAGGAAATCGCCACAGGCAGTCGTCTGGAGGGCGCAGCCTAGTCGACCTGGTCCTCTGGCTCCTCGAAGGCGTCCTCTCCTACTCAAATTGAATCAAGCAAGAGTGAGCACAACAACCGTGCTCGCAAGTCACACCCGTCAAATAACAGATTGAATGCATGCACGGATATCTCAAAGGAAGGCTTACAGAGTTGATTTGCATAAAGCCATGCTTCTTTCCAAATACTTGTACTAAGTTCCAAAGAAGTTATACAAGAACTAAAATTTATTTTCTAAATCTCAGTTTTATAGTCGGATAACATTTACCAACAAGTGGTGAAGGATACCCTCCTATCACAAGGCTCCCTGGCCAAAACCCATTTGGATAGACATCCAAAACCAGCTCAAAGAGGTCTTTTGAAAACAAAACCAAAATCTAACTTGGAGCAGCTTTGTCAGCATGCCCATGACCGTGGACACGGCTATTCGAATAATTTTACACTCTGCAGAGGTGTACAGCTTTACCCACAAGACACGACTTCTCTAGTTTGTTTGGCATCCGTCAATACCACCGCTCACTACTGTAGGTAAGCGGTCTAGAGTACGTGACAAGACCTTTACAATGCGTTGTTCCACCGCAGTCCCCCCTCGCTAAGGCTTTGCCCTCTTTGGGTAGAGACCCGCAGGGTTCCTAGCCCCCTCTTTCGCCAGGTGGGAATGAATAAAAGTAGGTCGTCAAGACACCCATACAACCAGATGGAACGACCATGGTGGAACATTGCAAATTAGTCACCTGTGTTCTGGCCCATTCGTAACATGTGGTTGCACGGTGAGGCATAGCAAAATACACTCAAGACCGGTCCTAATCGACTTTGGCAACTTCCACGTAACCCCGGCCTCGATCATAGAAATGACTTCGATCTCGTGCATGAACATGCACCCATCCGCATAACCAATTCGCCCAAGTCTAAACCAATTTTCCTTTTGCTTTGCTTTTAAAAAATATTTGCAAACTTCCACGACAACCCAAGGTTATGGTTAAAATATTTTGACAACATTGGTCTTTTGGCAGTAAAACTCCCGAATCAAGATTTTGGGTCTAAGCTTGACTAAGCATAGAGCTTTTGCAACACGCTAGTTCATACTAATTTACCAACTAGCTCTTTACTATGGTGACAAGGGGTGGTTGGATCAAAAATCAAGTTTGGATGTACAAGGAATTAGGAGTAACTATGAAGTTAAAACAAGGATTTAAATTACTTAAATTCAAATAAGCATGCAATAATAATTTGAAACCGAACTTAAATAATTTGAGATATTAGGATCAATATGATTAAGGGTGTAACTTGCCTTGCTCGAAAGCTTGAGGGTCTTCTTCTTCAAAGTACTCTGCTTTCTTGAGTCGTCGAAATCTACATGAGAGAATGAAGCAAATCAAATAAAGACCAAATAAAATCCAAATGAACTCCAAAACAAAACAAACTAGAACCAACAGCAACGAACTGAGCTAAACGAATTAGAAATAGGCTCTCGGGAGGAGGTCCAACTGAGAGGGAGGTCGAGGGAGGTCCTGAGGAGGTCCCGAGGAAGAGGTCCTGAGGAGGAGGTCCCGAGGAAGATATATGACTACGCAACGTGGTCGTACAAAGAGTACAAACGGATACGACCATGTAGCGTGGTCGTAAGAGGGATACAACCACGCAACGTAGTCGTAGGAACAAGGGAAGAGAACAGAACACGGAGAAACTCACCAAGGCCGAGAGAGAGACTGAAGGAGGGGGGAGAGAGTCTGACCAAAGTGACAACACATTGCAACGCTAGCTTCTCAGATCGAAATGATCACACTCTGTCACACCAAAAATTCAGACCAAAAAATACAGCACCCTGTCACGCCACACACTATCACCTTTGCAGACCGAAAAGACAACACACTTCGACGCTAGCTTGTCAGAAAAAAATGACCACACTCTGCGACGCCACCTTTTCAGACCTAAGTGACAACACACTGCGATGCTACCTTCTCATACAGAAATGGCCACACTCTGTCACGCCACCTTTTTAAAACCGATGTCTTGTCTGATCTCCCTCCACCCTCAGCATTACACCCGATTCGCTTATAAAAAGAGGGAGAAGAGAGCTCGAGGAGAACACTACACCACCACACCCAACACTTCACCAAAACTTGGTTCACACAACAGAGAGGAAGGAGATGTCGACTGCGATTTAAATTTCACGCCGGTTATCATGAAGTGCAAGTGGCTTGCCGAGAGGGCTAAACCCTACCCGGATTGTTCTATGAAGGATACACCGGTACCAACGGAGTTCCCACGCCTACAATGTATGTGGGAAGAATCGGCTAAGATCATCCAATCCACACACCCAAATGACCACCGCCTGTGTACTACACGCGTAAACATCCTCGTAAGCAAATCTTGCACACACATAGATTTTTCACATCTTACGTTCCATTTCACAAATCCCTGACTACATTTGCGCATAATGGCAGCCGAAAATGGGATGCAACTTCTTCCAATAGATCGACGACCCAGACATGTATGATAGGACATTCATCGAACAGAAGTACATGTTGAACTATGTGATGCGAGTCGAGACCTTCGAACGTTGGAAACCTTACGTACCCGACCCTATTGAAAACGCACCAGAGGAGCTCAAGAAAATGGGGTGGTGGTGGAGGACCACAAACAGGAAGCTGAGTACAACCAGGCCAAGCGCGCGGCGACAAGGGAGAGGCTCTTGCTAGTGAGACTGATGGCCGTACTAGCACTCCCCGGTGCCCGGGTGTAGTCCGGATCAAAGAGGTAATTTATGTCAAATTTGCATCCTGATTATTAATTTGGCCCTACATTATGTTATCCTAACATCATTCAATCGTCCAACCCGTCTCGCAAAACATGGCTGACTTTGAAACTGATTGCTGCCGCAGGCAATCAGGAGACAAGGGGAACGGAGCGATGGGCCACCAAGACTAATTAATTTCGTTCCAATGGACCTTTTTCGTTTCTAAAAAGGCGCACATGTATCGTAGGTGTATTTCGGTTTGTTGATTAGTGCATGTTGTCATTTTTTATGCATGTAATCAAACCCTACACGTCATGTAATTCGCAACTACATTATAAAGTCTATTTCAAATTTCATTCTCTTTTTTGAATGGAATTGATTCTGCAAACACTACGACCGTGACAATAGCGCGTGTGTGCATACCCTAAACCCAAATATTTTCAAGAGGAGGGCGAATTTTCCCCCACACACCCCATCAAGAGGAGGGCTGGTTTTCCGGTCAATTCTTGGAGCCGCAAGGCATGCTCAACAGCGCCAAACAAAAGGCAGGGCACAACATAAATATAAAGGTCCACAAGACATACTTTGTTACTAGTTCATCACAACTACATATGAAAAGTAGCCATACATAAGAGTTTCAAGTACCGCCATGCTAACATAGGGGGGACGAGAAAGAGATGACGGAGGAAGGGGAGGGTCAAAGAGCAAATGAGTTAGAGCTTAGGTTGGGCTGACTGGAGGGTTCTATTGCGCTTTGCCACGCCATGCGTCATGGCGTGACAAAGCAGTCCTGCCAAGCTAATGGACGCGGCGTGGTAGGACTTGGCTCCTCACCACATGGCGTGACAAAGCAGTCCTGCCAAGCTATTGGACGCGGCGTGGTAGGACTTGGTGCCTCGCCACTCCCGCGTGCTAGCACTACCTCTGGAGTGCGCCAAAGCTTGGAGTGGCGACACGGTTTAGTCACGCCATTAAAGATAGCGTGGCAAAGGGTCCTGCCATGCCATGAGTACTGTTGTCACGATCGGCCACAAGCCCTCCTTCTAGCACGCCGCACACGATGCCTTTCGTGGTAGGTTTGGCCATGCCGAGGTAAGTGGTGTGACAGAATGGTTTGGTTACGCCACACGTTATGGCTTGACCAAAAGGGTCAGAATTGAAAATAAAGTTAGCAAGGGGTTAACTTTAAAATATTATTAAAAAAGGATTAAATAAAAAATTCCCAAGTATGGCCCAACTTTCCAACAAATTGATAACAAAACTAATAAGACATCTCAATGAACGCAAAGACATCGTAAGTACCATACATCTCCCACAAATGATACCAAGACTAGTATTACAATGTGATCTTAATGTAACCACTAATTAACGAATTCATGAAGCACTAGTTGTCAGAGATGCCAGATGTTCATACTTCGGAATGGCTATAGCCATCCTCTGTTTGAAGTGCATGTCAGTCAAAACTCCTACAGTGTCAGTGAAATACCAAACTCGCAAATTGCAGTAGCGTTAATCTAGCTTGTGTTCGGATACGGACCGTATAAACCAGCAAGCTATGCGAGTAAGAGATCGTATATCGTTACTACTAAACGCGTAGTGCAGCGAAAGAAGAATTGGAGCAGCCTGATCCAACGTTGAGTGTGTCGATGTAGTGGTCGTAGTAGATCGTCCAACGTCCTTGACCAACAATCGTGTCCTTCGGCAGCCTCTCACGTTGCCTACGTAGGTTGCGGATCGTCCTCGATCAATGTAGCAGCAATCGCAACAACGTCTCTATGGTATCCAGCACCGGTGTGCTAGCACCAGCACGCACGACAAAGCCTTCGGGGAGGTGGTGGCTAGGGATTTGGTGGATGGTGTAACTCATAATCCCAACAGCTCCACGCCGTCCCTTATAGGAGCTCAAAACGGATCCAATCCGAACTAGATTATTCCAACCTGTTTAGTGTGTGACCCTATAGGTTCATGCCACTACTACAAAAAAAAGGTAATCATAGATGGTTCAAAATCATCATCACAGACGGTTTTCTGACCCGTCTGACTTTATGGGTCAGTGATACTATGAGGTCATCACAGACGGCTTTTGAACCGTCTGTGAAAAAAAAACTATCATAGATGGTTTTGAACAATAACCGTATGTGATAGTCAATTATCACAGACGGTTCTTATTCAGAACCATTCTGTGAAAATAGACTATCACATACAGTTTTGTAGTAAAAAACGTCTGTGATAGTTTTTTGTATTGTAAAAAAATCGAATTTTGAGCCAAACCAATCAACTGCTAAACAGTAGGTTTCATATGTTCTTTCAATAATTGGCAAGAAGGTAATTAAAAGATACTCTCTCTCTCCCTCAATCAATGGCTCACTCTCTGACGAGGACGAGGTCGAGTAGAGGCATCCATCTTGAACCGATTCAGCCTCCCTTGTCGACCACAAATGAGGGTCCTTATTGAGAACGAAATCTGACAGGATGAAGGGGATGAAATCAAAGTGAGAAGGAAACCTGGATGGGGATTTAGGGGCAAAACTTCGTGCTCACTGGAGGCCAAGATGGGGGCAGTCAGATCTGGCAGTACTGGTCGAGCCACAGCGCCCCACTCACCAGAGGCACCATGAAACATTAGGCTGCGGACATGTGTCGGCCTCCTGCGGCAGACATGGAGCTCCTGCGCGTCCCTCCTCCTCCTCCTTGTCGGCTGCGTCTCCTCACCGAACCACGCTGGGGAATCGAGGGCAACCGCCAAAGCTCGACGTGGGGAGGGGAGAGGGAGAGATTGATGGAAGACAAGGCATGATAAGGATCCACCTAGTTGATTAGATGAATCCTGATTGTTGGCCCAATCTTTCACGGTACACTCAAGATCGGTAGCAATCTCACAAACCAATTCGGTGAATTGAATTGTAAGAAAATCAATACACTTACAAACCAATCTAATAGATTGAATTGCAAGTAGTAGCCTTCGTGAATAGTACTCAAGCAAGAGATAGATATCTTGATCTCGCCTCAATCTTACTCCTCAATCTCTCCAACTCATATGACAACTCATGAACACACGATATGCGCCAAAACGGCTTTTCCGATTTTTTTATTATCTAAATCATAACTTGTCCACCTATATGGTGCGTGCCATGGGGGTTTATATAGCCTCCCACGCAAGCACAAGACTTGGATGAATAGTATCCCTAATTGCTACAAGATTCTAGTCTGATTACTATTCACATGAACAAGAATCCGATTTGGTTATCGCTCACGTGAGCAAAGAACCTAACCTAAAAATACTTTCTTTATTTAGAATTTAAACTACTCTAGTTTTGGAATAAAAATAGTAATCACCAATTGGTTGTCTCAATTGGATCCAAACTGAACCAACCCACATGCCATGTTCCCCGGCGCCCTCTCCATGCATGGCCAAGTCTCTCTTGGTTTCCCTTGTGTTGTGGGCTTTCCTTCTTAGCTTCTTGCGCAAACTTGTTCCATGCACTTGATGTTTTTTTGACGCCAATGCAACCCTTGCTGCCCTGTCACCACATGTCTTTCTTGACCGCCTGCATGTGCTAGGGTTTTATCTCGAGAGCACGCCTCTCGCTGGCAAAGATCCCCATCCACTTTATTGGCCTTCACAATGTTTTGTTTTACCTTTTGTTGTAAAACAACACCAATTGCGCCAATTTGAGTGCTAGCATTAGTTTGCAATTTAGGGATGCAAACCAATGCTTTGGTAGTAGTTATGGCCGTATCAAGGCAGGGGCGGGTATAATATATAAGGACAGCGCCAAAACATTTCGCCTCCCGCGCAAGCATTCAAAAATTTCCGCAAATCACATACGGTTTCAAATAAAAACCATCTATGATGAGCTAATATCACAGACAGTTCATATTAAAAACTGTCTGTGACTCTGTGATTTTACCATGACTTGAAATGTCTAACTCTATGATTTTACCATGACTTGAAATGGTAAAATCAGGGAGTTAGGCATTTTTTTCATAACTCCTTATGGCCAGTTCGCATCTAGTCATGACTAGTTCGTAACACCTTACGACTAGTTCTCCGACAAGTTTGTGATTATGTACGACCAGCTCACGACCAGACCATATCCCCATACGACCCATTCGTATCTGGTCGGACTAAATGACATGCTTGCGTATTCTCCTTTTACCTCATGATATCTGGTCGAACTCCAGGTGAGATATTTGTCATTCATGGATTGTTCAATATTTTATCGATCCAGCGATGGGTAACTTTGTATGGTTGACTCTTTGACCACTTATGGCACAGTGTCGAGGTCCGAATATGCAAATCCGGACCCTCTGTGTATATTGCACTAGTCTAGGATCACACTAGTGCACACAGTGGCAACATCGATGAAATATCATTCCATATGCAAAGATAACTAAGAAATATGCAATTAACAATAATTATCAGTGTAGCGATCTTATAGTCGAAGCTTACCATTAATGCCTCAGAAGGCGAATATCTCTAATAAGCTGCAGCGGAAAGAAATAGAATAACTTCAGTGTAGCCCATCCATATGTTCACAGGACTGGGTACCGCGACCTAGTTCTCCACAATCCCTGAAGTTGACCTTGTTGACCAACGATGAATTGTTGTAGTCTTCATCAACTAAACAACATTGTTTATAGCAAGAGTGAGTGCATGGAGTACTCGGCAAATTGTACCACATAATACAATTATAGATGGTGACTTATTTCAAAGGATATGACATTTATGATTATTTTGCAAAAAGCAACAGTTGCAGTTGAATATGAATAATAGATTGAAAACATAATGCAAAACAAATAGTAATGGTAATTAAACAAGTATTTTCACAAAGCTCACTTAGTCTAAACCAATTATTTCACACAGTTGTATAAGTTTATTAACACAGGTGTCCCTCCCACTTTGTTTTGTAAAGTCTACCCCTCGTATGAAATCTCCGAGTATGTCTATAACTGCAGACGCGGCTATTCGAATAGATTGTTAACACTATTCAAAGGTTGTACACTTTACCCACAAGATATAACCAGTGTAGATAGCACCAATCATAACAAAGCCTTTCGGAAACTTCATCTCAACAATGACCCTCCCGGTGAGTTTTAATTGTCGAACCCGGGATTAAAAGATCACAGATTCTCTGTGTTTACAACACTAGTCCAGGAACAGCTAGTATACACAGTTCACAAATATGGTAACAAGTCCACATCACACATTTTATTGATAATATCAGAGTATTTATTACAAAAGGGCACTTGGCCTAAAAGAAAATTACAGCGGAAAGCAAAAGATAGTAGTAGGCCAAACGATACACCACAGGCAATCGTCTGGGGGCGCAACCTAGTCGTCCAAGTCCTCCTCGTCCACGAAGTACTCCTCCTCTGAGATTATTTTGCAATAAGAAAGGATGAGCACTACTACCGTGCTCGCAAGTTACACCCGTCAAGTAACAAATTCAATGCATGCATAAAGGATATTTCAAAGGAAGGCTTATAGGGTTCTTTTTGCATAAAGCCATGTTTCTTTCAAATATTCATACTAAGTTCCAAAACAGTTATTCTATAACTAAAATTTATTTTATAAATTCTCAAGTTTTGTAGTAGGATAACCTCCATATGAAATATGGTGATGGATACCCTCCTGTCACAAGGCTAACCACCCAAATTCCCAATTTGATAAACCATTTGTGTCAAATCCATTTTGAATTCAAAACCAAAGTCTAACTTTGAGTGGACAATGCTAAACATGTCCATGACCGTGACACGGCTATTCAATAGGTTTACACTCAGAGAGGTTGTACAATTTTACCCACAAGACACTTAATTCTCTAGTTTGTCCCAAGATATATCTATGCCACCACTCACTACCTTAGGTAAGTTTATCTAGAGCACGTGACAAAGCTTTTATAATGCTCTACCCTAAAGTATTCGTGGCACGCCAAGGTTTCACTTCCATTGAACTATCCATCCTCCGTAAGCCCCTCTTGCGCTTAGGTGGAAAACCTGCCTAACCAACACCCACACATCAATGTAGCACAAATAACAAGAGAGTATTGCAAATTATTAGGCCTAGTCCCGCCCATACAGACATGTGGTAGTATGGTTGTGGTTTAGCAAAAGCGGCTCGTGCCGGTCCTTAAACAACTTGGGCAACATACCAAATAAAACCTCGGCCTCAACCCTAACTGTGTTGAGCCTGCATAAACTCCGCACTAGCCTCGACATCCATTTTGCCCAAGTTAAACCATCTTTTGATTTTATTTTGTTTTCGTAATCATTTCCAAGAGTCCATGGTAAAACAATACTATAGCTTAATTTTAAACAAGATTTGAATCATTGGCAAATTCCCCAAATGAAACATTTTGGTCTAAGCATGTCTTGGCATAATATTTCAATGATCCCAGCTCATACTATCGATCAACTCGGGTTTTATCTAGGGTGACAAGGTATGAGGGATAAATGTGACTTGTCAAGAACGAGATCAAGATGTAAACCATCAAGATTGTGATAATCCAATCTTCAAAGAATCCAATATCCATTAGTCCAATCTACACCATATAAGTCTATTTCTATGATCCAACTTCAATTGATCCAATATTTAACTATACTCTAATTTTATAATCCGATATCCATCAATCCATTATTCCTTAATAAATTATTTCTACTAATTCAACATCAATCCAACGACTATGTAATCCTATAATCAAATTTTTAGATAACTGATATCCAATAGCAATCTATTTCTAAAATCGCATCAATAATTCAAGATCCGACTATAGTATCTATCTATCATCCAATTTTGTTAATCCCACATCAACAATTATCTACTTCTAAAATCCGATATCCAATAATTATTTATTTCTATAATCCAACCCTAATATAATTCTAATAACTGATCGTGATAGAATCCTATGATCCATCAATGATGTAGTCCGATATTCCAACTCCAAAGAATTATATAATCCCACAATCCGATCTTTAATAATAATCTATCTCCATAATCCAATAATAATCTATGTCTACAATCCATCATATAACTCTAATAATCCCACATCCAACCATAATATATTTCTACAATTCATTCTCAATAAGCCAATATCAATAATCACCTATTTCGAATTCAACATCCATTATCTATTAACAATCTTCCTCTAACTTCACACATCCATGCACAATCTTCTTTATTATCCAAACTACATCAAATTCTAACTTCAAAGTATATTGCATTCGATAATATTCTCCATACCACCTCTTGACAATAATTGGACATACAGAGGCATTGGGAATAACTATAAAGCTTAAAAAAAGGAATTTAAATTACTTGAATATAAATACGCATGCAATAATAATTTAAAATAGAATTTAAATAATTTTAAATATTGGGATTTAAATATGATCAAGAATGTAACTTGCCTTGCTCAAAAGTCTGGTCGTTGATTAATTCTGGTTCTTCGGACTCGTCAAAATCTAAACGTGAAAATAAGCTAAATTCAAATAAAATCCAAAAATTATAAAATAAGTACTAGAAGTAGAGAATGAATTTAGATGAATTTAGGAGGAAGAATCGTTGGATTCGGAGTTCGTATGAGAACGAACGAAATTGTAGAAAATTAAATCTCAAAAATAGGATGCATGTACAAAGTATCATGCTGATTTATCTAGCAGCCAACACTGTTTATCATCAAGCTACGAAACAAGAAAGCAAAGCATGCTATGCTTAGAATTGAAACCGAAGCATGTAGCCGAAGTAAGACATCAAGCAGCCGATCAAAACAAGCTCAAGGTGAAGACTAAATATTAGAGTATCAACAAAGACCAAAGATGAGCATCTAGTTGCAGCACTGTTCATCATCTTCTAGCAGCGAACAAAAACATGCATGGAGCTTCAGCCATGGTGGGAGGGAATGGAAGGGTGGCCGTGATAGGAGGAATGGTTCGCCACCCCGCGATGAAGCCGAGAGGAGGCGGGCGCAAGGAGGGCGGCTGGTGGTGGTGGCGCTGGATGAAGCAGTATCGGTGGCGACCATGGAGCAAGATGGTGTTCCAACGGTACTACGGCAAGGAGATGGTGAGCACCACGTAGAGCACGGTCGCATAAACCAGGGGTGGATACTATGTGGTCGGAGCTAGCTTGACGGTGACACAATCGCAATGGAAGAAGCTTGGTCTATGGTTTAGATGGCTGCGTTGTCGGCTAATCCATGCATTCCGGCCGGCGATGAGGGGTGGAATGGAGAGAGGGAATGACGAGGATGCCGGTGCTCACCTCTGCCAGGAGGAACGTACGGATGGTCGAGGCGAGGACGACGACGTCGGCGCGGCTTGGGCTCACGGTGGCGCGGATGTTCCGGCGATGCTCCAGCAACGAGAGGGTGAGCACGGCGTAGAACACGTCAAGGCGAAGCTAGCAGTGGTGTCGAAGACGGAGGAGCTCCAATGACGAGGGCGCTAGAGGCGGCGGAAGGGAGTTCGGCCGGCGTCGAGGAAATGCCGATTCCGACGAGGTGGGAGCGAGAGAGGAGAGGTGAGTGGTAGGAGGGTCATGAGTGAAGGAATGCGCACCCGGTGCTCCCTTTTATAGGGGCGAAGGGGAGTCGAAACGTTAGGGAGGCGAAAAGCTACGGGCGACAGCTTTGGTTGCAATTGAAGAACAAAATGAAATGATTAAATTAACTGCATGTAGTGGATGAAACGTCCAATTGAAGGTGCTGCGACGTGCGCGAGGTTAGTGCGCACGTTCTCCTTCAAACGGATTCCAATTTAACGCATTGAGTGAGGAGAATGGGAAGAAAGAGCGGTGGTCTGCCATTAATGGAGCTTCATGGTTCGGTGTTAATGGCAGCAAGGGGAGAGGTGGCGATGGCCGGCAGGGGCAGCGCGGCGAGGGGCGGAGCCGGCGGCAAGGTCGGCCATGGAGGCGGCGGGGTCGACCATGACATGGCTGTTCGGGAAGACACGCAATAGAAAGAAATGCTTCATTGGGGAAGAAGGTGAATAGGAAAGAGAAGGAGGGAATAAAAGAAATAAAAGATGATAATGATTCGAAAGAAAGATGGAAAGTTGGCTAGCTCATGCCTAGAGAACTTGCATGTTGAGCGTGCATGTGCTGGGAGCACAAACGGGATGGGTGACCCGATGGGAAGGGCACTGCACGTGAGAGAAAAAGGAAATATTATTTATTTATTTATTATTATTATTTTCGTACTGTTCACAGCGACGGACGGTCCAAAAGTTCAACGTGACTTAACTTTGGTAATAGTTTTTGCACATAAATTTATTTTGGCTTTAAAATAATTTAGAAAAAGCTTTTAAAAATTCCAAAAAATAATTAAGTTTTTATTTTTCAACTTTAACTCAAATAAAACTTCAAAAACTTTAATAAATCTTCTTTTGACTTTTAAAACTTCGTAAATTCAAATAAAGCAATAAAACTCTTTCAAATTCGAAAATCCAATAAAATAATAACTTTATTAATTTTTATTTTGGTAACAAAGACTTTGGGATGTTACATTAATCTAGTAACAAAATTGCACACAGCTTTTGTTGTCCCGAAATGCATCGTTGGATATGTAAACGACGCACCATCCATAAATGTGGTCTAACGAATGACCCCACATTTCCACCCATCACAGAGCTAACCTACTGCTTGAGGTGGCCACTGTTGAGACTCCATAACTTAATTAGCTAGGTCTATCCCATTCCAGGCATGTGGTCATACTGTAAGGTTCAGTTCAATGGCGCACAAAGTTAAATCCTTAATTCAATCAGGGCGAGACTTCCAAATTACTAACCTATTCACACAGATCCCTTCACATAGACACCAGTTCACACAATCCTTTCACTTGCCCCAATCTAAACATTTTTCCCACCCAGTTGATTTAAGTGCAACACATTCTTCCACAAAGTGACAACACATGTCATACCAATTATCACAAAGATATTCCATAATCACTTAGTAAAATATAAATTTGCCATTTTAAAATGATATCAATGATCTACAAGGCTAAGCATACTAATCGTGTCTAAACCAACCTACGTTGGTGCTATGATAATACCAACTAATAATTAACCAAGCTAGGGTGACAAATGATCATGGCAATACAATTAACAAGGTGTGCATAATCAAATAGGTTGCATAGCTAATCCCAAAGTAGCAAAGAATTTGATAATTGAATTAACATGCAATAATTTGAATCAAAGTAATTTTAGAAAATCAAAGTGCAATATAGTCAAAGCAGAACTTGTCTTTCTATAGCAATCATCATGTTCTTTATCTCCGATCTTTGACTTCTTTGACCTTTAGCTCCTTCTAGTGGTTCCAAAATGTCAACATCTAACGAGAGAGAAAACGCAAAAACAAACAAAATTCAAAAAGACAAAACAAATAAACTCCAAATTAAAATTTAATGGTACTTGAAGGTAGGGCTTGATTTTAGATAAATTTAGAAACTTGAACGGGTTCACTCGGAGTTCGTACGAGGAAGAACGAGCTCTCGAAAGTTTGATTGGGAAGGAAAATACAGAAAAGAAAAGGGAGAGAGAGTGTCACTCGGTGAATTCGGGTCAAGGAATATTCCCATAATCTTTATTTTTGGGAATTTTGGAAAAATGCCGAGAGGATGACATGTGGGGCCCACTGGATCAAAAAAAAATTAGGAATTAAAATAATTCCAAAAAAAGGAAAAGAGAATGACGTGTGGGCCATTGGTCCATAGACAAGTCCACAGAGTCGGGCTCGGGTCTACAGCGAACCGGGTTCATAGAATAGTGTATTGGTAGGTGGGGTCCACAGGTCATAGACTTGGCTCATGGTAAACCATGTCCGTGTGGGTTTGGATCTAGGTTATGTACGGGTGGCGCTTACATGGCAAACACGTTGTGACAGGGTGGCAAGAAGGCTAAGGTGGCAGCGAGGCTGACGCGACGCACAGGTGTCAGCGAGGTGGCTATGAGGTGGCGGCCACAAAGGACGGATCGACGACGTGGCTCCGACGAGGCAGCAACGTGGTGACAGCGCTCGGGCCCGAGGTGGTCGCCAGTACTAAGGGTCAAGACGGAGGGCTACAACACAGAGACGAAGCGATGGTGAATACGGTGACGCGGTCGCAGAGTCCAAGGCACGTCGGAGATGGTCGATGGCACGGGCTCGGCGATGGTGGCGAGGGTGCTACGGCGATGCTCTTGGGAAGGCAAGGGGAGCACTGTGTAGAACGTGGGGATGGAGATGGTGGCGAAGATGGACGGTGAGGACTCACTGGCATGGCGGAAATGAGCAGCGAAGTCGGTCAGCTGGAGATGAGAGAAATGGATGGATCTCGACGCACAATGAACTAAACGAGAAATCCAAAGAGGAAAAAGGTAGATCGAGAGGTGGAACATAACATGACGCGGGAAGATTCGAGAGGAACTCATCAGAGCGGCAAGGAACGTGGCGGAGACATTTCGGCCGACGCGGGCACGGCCGGAGGCAGGGAAGATGTAGGCGATGCCGGCGATGTGGCACTCGGGAGCTCCAATGGGTGGGCACACTCAACGGAGGATGACGAGGTGATCGCGATGACGCAGTTGCAACGACCTGCGGAGCGGCGACAGAGGATGATGAGGTGATCACGATGACGCAGTTGCAACGACCTACAGAGCGGCGATGGAGGATGACGAGGCGATCACGATGACGCGGTTGCAATGACCTACAGAGCGGTGACGGAGGAGATCGGTGCCGCAAGGGTGGCGTCGGGCTTGAAGAAGACGACCGGAGCGACAGCATACGGTGGCATTTCTGGCGACGGAAGCTAGGGTGAAGGAGGCGGCAGAGCGAGGAGAAGCGGATGTGCACGAGGCGGTGGTATTTAAGGTTTTGGGAGGCGTGCTCGACCTGGGCGCTAAGGGCGGTGTGGAAGCGGAGTCTGTCACGGACACACACAGCGGTGGAGGCACGGCGCTAACACGTAGGCGTCTGAGAGAAGTTACTACGAAGGCATGCTTGGGCTAGCAAAGAAGATAGGCCAAGGAGTGGAGAAGGAGGGGGCCAAGGAGCGGGCCTGTCATGAGAAGGGAGACAGAGCGGGTTGGAAGGGGACAGACCGGGCTGGGGAGAAAGGATGAGACGTGGCCCAACAGAGAGAGAAAAGGGAATGGGTCGAGCCAATTCGGTTCACGAGATAAAATGAAGTGAAATTGATTTCCATATTTAAGAAAAGACTGAAAATTCAAATGAGCTCAAATAAATAACAAATAAATTCGGAAAAAATCTAAGAACATTCAGGAAAATTCATTGGAATACAAAGAACCCAACTAACACTATTTTTTATTTAATTGATGTCTACATTAATCATATTAAATTATTTTAATGTTGGAAATTCTCATTTAAGCTTTATTAATTCAAGGGAAATTGGTGAAATTTTTCGGGACCTAAACTACACAAAAGAATTTTGAAAACTTGAATTTTTAGGATGTTACACACGGCCATGCACTTTCTTTGTTCGAGCACATCGAGGGGCCCAAAGCTATCTATTTTGTTATGCTAGGAAGGGCAAATCCCATGTCCGGCAAGTCATATCCCTCCGCATGTTTCGTAACATACCTGAAAACTACATTTATAACTACCCAGTTATGGAGTAGCGTTTGGTAACTCCTAAGTATATTGTTACACACATAGAAAACCATGTCGATCTCGTGTCTAAGGATTTATACATCATTATTTCTTGAGACCAACTGATGACACATAGAATTATAACAATCACAATAGTGTCTCAAAGTGGGTCAATCCAACATCATGTTCTGTAACATGTGCTCATACTATTGATTTGATATCCCCCCATATCTATGACTGGTGGAACATGGTCATCAATCAATACATGTGCTGGTCTATAAGAGTCACTAGTGTCCCGACGAGTGACATCCGATCAGGAATCCTTTTAGAATGACATCATACAACTATTAAAGAGCTTCACCAACAAGTCACATACTTGCTAATCTTTATAAATAATAATTCATCCAAGGAACACAATAACATTTCTCTACTACTTAAAAGAACGAGTTGGTGGTGGTCTGTTCTCTCCTTCCTCCTCCCCTCCTCTCACAATTTCATTCGCACCGACAGGTGGGGATGCCCCCAAATCTCGATTTTCTTTCGCTTCTACGACCTCACTCGACTACCTCCATTCCCAATAGTGTTGCACCAAACCCCTTCCAACTCTCGTCAACTCCCAACTGTGTCGCCCCATGCAAACCACCATGTCTCCCTTCTCCATCTCCATCGCATCTTTGCCGCCCCTTTACACATCCTGAGATTGCCAACTAGTGATGGTGAAGAACAGAGAGCAGTGGTGGTGGGTGTTGAGAAGAGCAACACCAGATCTGGTCAAGGAGGTAGACAGCACAACGACGACATCATGCAAATGTGTTGACCGATTTTGGCATAAGAGAGGATGAAGGCGGCAATGGCGATGCTCTCTCAGATCTGGTGGAGTGTCGACGTCGTGGCGACCCCAAAGGAGATTGAATTAGGAAGATGAATGCGTAGGTGGATATGGAGATGGGCGAGGAGCACCGCTGGCCGCCCGGCCAAGGCTGTGATGACGCTAGAGATCTCCCTCTGGGTCGGTTCATCATCGGCGAGCATCATGGCTCACGCACGGGCGGTGCCGCTGATGCAACACCATGGGCTTGGGTTAGAATCCTAGCGTCGTTACCGATGGTTCGCGGGCTCGGTACCACGCATGCCCCTAGTTTAGGCCCAATGGGCCAAGCGTGACCCAAATTAATCGAAGCGGTGGGATCCGGTTCGTCCGAGGCAATTTTGCAGAAAAGCCCTTGGCTTTTTATATTACTTGTAGGTCCTTGGTTTATTAAAAATTGGTCCTTCTAGACATGAAAATTCCAGAAAAGACCTTGATACATCTAAAGTTTCAACTATGTCGTGTTATCTTAATTATATTATGTTGCAACGTACGGACACTTGGTTAGTATTCTATAACTTATAAATATAGACGTGGTATAATCATCTCTATGATTGACTCTAAAGCATACGAGTGACAGCCTGCACATATCTATTTTCTACACGTGACGAGAGAGGGTAGCGCAAATAGTTCCACGAAGCAACCAAATTTGCATTGATTGCAGTGATCGTATAGAAACCATGCAGCTGTCATGCACGACGAAGAAAGAAAGAGATTGCATGATGGTTACAAATGATACAGGGGGAACTGAACCACTGTAGAACAAGGATGTGGCATTTCAGTGACACAGTTAGTCCGCAGTTCAGCTAGGAACTTAGTCATCGAGTCCATTCAGGCACTTGCCGTATCATTGAGGAGCATGAAAAATAAGCAACTCGTGATGGGCGGTAGCTCGTGAGGGAGCACAAGGGAAATGCTGACATGCATAGGGATGCACAAGACGAACACATCCTCATAGCTGTCTGCTGACAGCAGTTGTACTCAGGGCTTTCAAAATCGGTTATATTTTTTAACGGTGGGCCGGCAAGTCCAATTTTACTGATTTTCGGTTTTTTTTGGCAAATTTTGGTCGAAATTTTTAAACCACAATTTAAATTTCAGAGAAATTCAGACAAAATTCGGAAGAAATTCAGAGAAATTTAAACTTCAGTACAAGCATAATCCTTTCAACTAAAAGAAATTCAGTACAAGCCTCACTCGTGCCGACGCGGTAGTGCCCCTTCCCCACTCGGCACGGCTTGCTTGAGTGGAAGCGGTGGAAGCGATGGCGGCCGCCTCGGCCGCGAACCATGAAGCTTCCTTCGGCAGCGAGGTGGGTCTTCCTCCCCGGGGTCCTTGTGGAGATGCCGCCATGGATGATACGGTGGAGGAGCTCGGGGAGGTCCTTAAGGTAGCCGAACTCGGCGACGGGGCGAGCGTTGAGGGCGAGCGTGGCGGGTGGCGGCAACAGCATCCAGAGCGCCACTCACAGAGAAGCCCTCACTGGCCGGATTTCTTGGTGTCAAGACGCCGCAGAGGTTGCAAAGTAGGCGGAGCGGGCGGATGCGAGGATTGGGGAGAGCTTGGGGAGGAAGAAGATGCTGGAGAATGGGGAATGGGGAGCCGCCGCAGAGGGGAAGAGGGGATTGGGGAATGGGATCGATCCGGACGCACGCGCGAGGAAGTGGGCCAGGCCATGCGACGGGAATGCGAGCGAGGAGGCCGAATGGACTGGCTTTTGATGAATTTGAACCTTGGGGGCCGAGAACCGTAAAACCGGTTTTCGTAAAAATAAAAACCCTGGTTGTACTAGAAGGATGAATTTGTGAGGTAAAAAATCTAACCAAACAAGAGGAGGACACTTCACTCTTGCCATCCATGCATCCAACTCCCAACCCATACTTGGCATGAGATGGGAGTAAAATCTATCTGAATTCCCATGCCCAATCCCTCCTCCCGAATTCTTTCCACCTCTAGATTCCTATTAATTCCCAGTCCAAATGGAATTCAAACACCCCCATTTGAACACTCCCAAGTAAGATCACTTGCAGTGGTATGACATATAAGACTTTATAGGCTTGAAATATCAAGTTAGCAGGACAACATCCTAAGTAGAAAAACATACTACGGCTGTGTCACACAGCATTCTCATCCAATGCGGTGACAATTATTGGCCTTCTTATGATCCTATCTTCCCCTAATCCTCCAAGACTACCACTGCACTTAACACACCCTTTTTGCTGGTGCAATTCTAGTGCCTCAGCCTCACCCACAACTCCTACTCATCAGTCATTACTCGATTACCTCACCTCCCCACTCATTATCTCAATCCAATGCAGATGATGCATGCTCCAATATTAGCATTATTCTCATTCAAACGTTTTCATATTGTCAAAGCAAATCTTGTTCTTCGAAAAAGATGTTAGAATTTTTCCGTGTTCGCTGTGTTGTGTCGCCGCTTTCCTAGATAGACAACGCTGTCCTGCGCCGTTTTCTTGATGTCTTCACGTGGTGATGTGCCCAGCAGCTTCTTCCTCAAGCAATGCATCCTTGTCGCTCTTCCACGTGATGCCGCAAAGCCACAAGAGCTCCCCCGCCTCGGTATGTTGGAAAGACAAAATACCAAGCCAATACAAACAACCGAGAACACAGTCAATTTCTCTGGAAGCACCACCTGCTCCTCTCTTTTTTTGGTCTTTTTATTTCTTCTCTATACAACTCCCTCAGCCCTTTACATCAAGTACTGGACTCTTTATATACCACGCACGCAAGAAGCATCCATGCCGACTCGGACTCAATTCTTCTACTCAGTTACGGAGTAGAAACCAAAAACGGAAACTAATCAAAAACAGAAAGCTAAATAAAAACAAGATTAACTCTAACAATCACCCCCTTAATCTTGTTTCATCATCTTGATCACGCTAATCTTCTCTCTTATCTGAACTTCCAAGTCTTCCTCTTTTACCTACACTCCCAGCACTGCTTCCTTCCTCGGCCGACATCGCTTACCACTTGTGCTTGCTCCATTCTGAGCCATGCACAAACCAACACTTGCCGCGCCTCGCACTTGGACTGAACTTGTCCTTCCTTGCATGTCCTCCTGGGCTAGAGCACCTGCTCCTATGACCGCCTGGCCGGAGCACTGCTCCCACAATCACCTCGGTTTCACATTACCCGAGCCTCTCGCTCTTCTCTCTTGGACCAAGCTTGTCCACTTCTCACAGACATCTTAGCCGAGGCTACACCGCCTCCTCCCACGCCAACTCAGATACACCGCGCCTTCATGCGTGTGGGACTCGCCACCCTTGCAGCCTCCTGACACCTTGTCTGCACTGTCTCGATCTCCTCCGAGACTCCTTCGCTGCGCCTCCTCGCGCCAATCGCGTGCCACTCCCGGTTCTCGCCATGTCCTTGGCCGATATCTAAGTTCCACTCGACTCCTCCAGATCAGCTCGCACACAAACCGACTTACAAGTTTTCAGAGAAATTTTGTACAACCGGTTTGGGGATCTTTTACCTTCATCAATGATCTTTGTTCTTGTCGAGACACACAAGAACTCACCTCGCAGCTCCACCTCGCACCCCGCTCTACCAACCGCCCGAGATCGAGTATGTTGTTGCACAAACTTGGTATAAAGTAAATATCAGCAAAGATCTTCTCGATCACCGTTTGCATCGCAACAACATTGTACCTTTGCCTTTTATTTGTACCGTGGAGTTGTTGCCAAACTTGATTTCTCCCAAATCTTCTCGCCGAGCTCATGGAACATGGAGCGATCTCCGTCATATGATTGCTTGCTCCATCGCCCAAGTACCACTCATCAAGATGATCGTGATTTCCTCCCTCTGTAGCGTAGTTTAGGAAGTACGCTCTCCTCGCTCAACATCACCATGACCGCGCCTTGTTGACACATAAGGAGAGAAGGTAGGATCATCGTCTTCATTTTCACAACCATATGAGGTTTACCTCCTCGTTCTTCTTCTTGTTTCGGCAATTCTAAGCATAGTGCCCATACTTGTCACAGTTGAAGCACTTTATGTGGCTACGGTACTCCAATGCGAGTGACCATACTTATCACATTTGAAACATTTGATATGTGACTTATCATGGATCTGCCACCATCGCTTGCCCAACCTTGTCTTCACGGCCACCTCGCCAAATCGCTCGCCATCGCTTTCTTGTATCTCCTTTACAAAGAACGCCTACTCGCTATGGGACTAATACCTTTGCTCGTTACGGATTGATACCCTTCAAGAGCTCCTCATGCGCCTTAAGGAATCGGTGATCTCCTCGATCTTCTTTTCCTCCAGATCCGGAGTACATGAGCGTGGTGACGACATGTACAAAATTTTCTCGTAGCACACGCAAGTACTTCTTCACCGCCATGATTCTCCATCTTGTCGCCGAGAGAGACAATCTGATTGTACAATGAAGACAAATTTTACGCAAACTCGGCCCACCGACCGGGTTTCTCCCATCCGAGATTCTCGAACTCGGTATGCAAGTTCTCGAGCCGCACTCCTTCACACGATCAATTCCTCGCATCTTTTGAAACGCCACCCACGCCTCATGTGCCGCCTCCTTGCCGGCGAGCCGCCGATCATGGAGTTCCGCACCGCCGTAGATGGTGGCCAAAGCCGTCGGGTCTAACTTGTCGCCCACCTCCTTGTCCTTTGCCTTCGGATCGACCGCACTCCACTCTTCGGCGCCGCATGTTCGCCTTCATCTTCATAGCCGACACCGGATAATTGTCAATCGTCAGACAGATATAGGAGGAGATCGCCCATCCGGGTCTTCGCTTTGTCGCCCATGATCTTCAATCACCGCCAAGATCGTAACGCCCGATACCACTTGTTAGAATTTTTTCGTGCTCCATTGTGTTGTGTCGCCGCTTTCCCGTGATAGACAACGCCGTCCTCGCTCGCTTTTCTTGATGTCTTCACATGGTGATGTGCCCAGCAATTTTCTTCCCTCAAGCAATGCATCCTGTCGGCTCTCTCCACGTGATGCCGCAGCCACAAGACTCCCCGCCTCGGTATGTTGGAGAGACAAAATACCAAGCCAATACAAACAACCGAGAACACAAACAATTTCTAGAAGCACCACCGCTTCCTCTCTTTTTTGGTCTTTTATTTCTTCTCTATACAACTCCTCACCCTTTTTACATCAAGCATCGACTCTTTATATACCACGAACGCAAGAAGCATCCATGCCGACTCGGACTCAATTCTTCCACTCAGTTACGGAGTAGAAACCAAAAACGAAAACTAATCAAAAATGGAAAGCTAAATAAAAACAAGATTAACTCTAACAAAAGAAAATGAAAGAAAGGACTCAGTGCAAAGTGTGTGTGTGTGTGTGTATGAAAACCACGCGCAAGAACATTCGCACGGGGAGCCGCTGCCAGCAGCCTTACCCTACCCGCCGACTGCAACTCCGTCGTCCCTCCATCGGTCCCTCTCTCCTCTTCTTCTGCGTTCTCGATGGTGTTGAAAATAACTTTAGCTTTCTTTAGTTTCTTCAGTTTTTCTTTCTGGATTAAATTTTCTAGTTTTGTTCTTCTTCAGCAGGTTTTTAGTTGGATTTATTTACCCATGATGGGTTTCATCAAACCGACTCACCTGGACGACAAAGGCAACGCTCTACCGGAAATCGACACCGAGTTGAGAAGGGTGCAAATAAATCACCACTGATTTTTTTTCCAACGAGCAACACCGCTACTGAAGCGTATGTCCTACACATCAATAGAGATCATGGACGGTCTACTTCTCTCTGCTATGTTTGTCGACAATCAAGACATTATTACAAGGTACGGAGTCGATGGGGAGGAAGATTCCAACGCGTTCATCGACCTAAGGACTTGATAGTGATATGTTGTTTGTGTACAATCTTCAATGTAAAAGTTAGATATGTACCTTACTCTGTGAGTTATTTAGTCAGGGATTTTTTGTCAAAAAAACATATCACAAACCATAAAAGGAGTTATTGCTGGTACACCTGCAAGAACATTCAGTTAGCCAATACCAGTTCAGTTACCGGTACAAGCACCGGTATTGAGCTATCTGTACAGAGTGTACGGCTTCTATCTCCTCTAGTCACGATTTGTGGTGTTGAAATGAGAGGGCCAACAAGCATGGTCACTATTTAGTAGTCGTCATCAATATGTCACATGAGCACTGCAGCACTACCTCGAAATAGAAATGATAATCAACTGCAACTTCAAAGAAGTATGTCTGAAAAGAAGATTTAAGACCGAACATGAACATGGTGCCGTTTCTGACTGTGTCAATTACAGTATGTAGGCTTCAGATTCAGGGGAAAAGGAGTTCAAGTTGCATTGCAGGTGATAATACCAGCTGTGCCCAAAGGTACGTACGGGTGATTCTGCACAGTGACGGAGCACATGAGTGCATGGGGTAGAGTTGTACCCCAAAAAATTTGGTTGCAAATCCACTATACAATATATATACCTAGTATAATACACAGGTTATACAATGAATTAGACTGTTATTCTTAGCAATCAATAGTCAAGAGTCCCGCCAACACAAACTATATTTTGTGATGTTTACCGTATAGAAACATGTAATTTGTTTCATTTGAATTTTTACTATGTTATTTACACTTTTATGTTGGAACATGTCATTTAAGTTTGCACCGTTATGCACACACGAGTGGGCTTTTAGTAGAAATTTGTAAGGTCGTGGATTTATTCCTGGTATTCGTCTTTCTAGACATGTGCTAAGAAGACGCACTCGTACGTGTGTGATGATGTATGTGCATGTGCATCTTTCTTGTAATCACAAAAAAGAAAGTTTACATCTTTATCGTCAAAATTCTGGCTCCGCCACTGATTCTGCAACTTAGATCTTCACGAACTCTGTCCTTTCAGCAACGAATCCATAAGTATCTTGCTCTGGTCAAAGCATCAATTCGTGTGGCGATGTATTTCGGTATTTCTGGAAGGAATCTGGCTGGGGAATGAGGAGGTTTAGTTTCCCGCCAAGCCACAAGATTAGGCCCAATTCGGATGGGCCCGGACCGTGGTCCAACCAAACTGGGGCTCCAATTCGGCCATCGTCATCTTATCTTAGAGCAACGAGGTCTTCTCGAAACAATTTTTTCTAGAGCAAGGAGAAGAAAAACGAGGTCTCGCCTGTCCGTGCTCCTCAATAGCAAACAAGTCCACTGATATCCAATCAACAAATGGAAAAGGTGAAGACACTGCTACAGTGCTTCGCTGCAATGTCTGGTTTATTCATGCCCAAAATTCAGTCCAATACAATTCATTATAATTATTGCAACGCACACCTGGTAGCAACGAAGAGCTCGGCAACGCCACCACATATACTACTAGTTCAACATACGTGGGATGCATCAAGACGCGCTCACAGCCTCACATCGTGCATTGTTCTGTCAGCTCTAGTGTTTTTCCCCCTGTCGCCTCATTTCATAGTTCACAACTTGAATTGCTATTTTATATGCCCCGTAACGCGTCGATGTAATGCAGCACGCACACCTTGATGCCATTGTTACTATATGTAATACAAGACTTGATGTCCAACATGTTTACTAGGGGAAGGAATGGTTTGCTGACATCACACGATGTGTGAACAGGCAAGCCCTGATCTAGGAAGCAGTAAGAATTTCACTGTCGGCCGGGCGTGATGGTTGTCTTCAGTGGCGCCGCCGCTGTTTCCTCTGGTTCCTGTAATGGTACACAAACGATCTTTAGTGTGTTGTTTTCTGACGATTCACTGTCCGGCACAGGAAGAACCATAGACTAGATAAGATACAGTAGAATGGTCAAGTATAGGTACCCGTACAGTGTATACAACCAAAAGAAACATGCATAGCGAACATGAGCACCAATGTAAGATTAGTCATCATAAGATGATTCGATATTTGAAAGTAAAGAAAAAATTGTCCTGGTGCCTCTATCTCGATACATTTTAACAATCAATTTTAAACTTGTCTTCCTTACTTGAAACCAATTAACAGGGTAGTCCATGCATTTGTGCGGCTAGATTTATTACATATCGTACACATATTCAATATTGGTATTTGTCGGTGTCGATTGTTTGATTTTTCTCCTCATTATAAGTCGATTTTACTGACCAATTATGCTTTTCTGCTTCAACCTTCAACACCAAGCCCAATTCATGATTGATCCTCTCAGCTGCTATGCATTCCAATACAATACTCACACATAGTTATCTTCTATTTCTCTCTAATTATTGCTTAATGTTGAATGTTGCGATATCAAACACACATACACATCCAACAGTCACTGATCCTTGCCAGAGACACCCGTTACGCTCTCTTTGGTGGCCCCGAGCCTATTACTTACGGCTGCTCCATCTCTATTCCAAGCTCTTTGCTTCTCTGGTTTTGTATGCTCGTGCTTCTATTCGTATGGTTGCATGCATGTCTATACACACACATGATGTTATATGTGCCCAATATTCTCTTCTCCTGTGTCGGCCGCTCCTCTTTTTCGAGGTTGGCCAACTCAACATTGTGGGTTCCTCACTAGCCGCGGCGACCTCCCGTCTTACTGATGCCGATATGTCTGCTTTAGTCGTTGTCTAACAATATGGACAATCTTCTCACCATCACTGGTAATGTCGTGCCCCTCACCAACGATGGCACGCTCCAAGCTACCTGATGGCCTCGTATCGCCCATAAATTGTCTTCAATGCAAAGCTTCATCTCCTCTCAACAGGGATTCTCCATCATCGAGCTTCTTTGGCCACCGACTTCTTCAACAACATCGACGCTCACCACTCGTCGTTGCAGCCCTTGTCTCCGACGCACAGCATGACATTGTTCTCGTCAAACGCCTAACGTGAGCACAACAACATTGTCCTCATCTCCGCCACCGCTGCCTCGGCTCTTAAGCTTCCCCGTGGGTCAATGTCTTCTTGAATGACATATCGACGCCATTGCACTCTTCTGTGATGTCCTACGACGCCATTCGTGCTATTATTGATATAACCTTTATTTATATTCAATATTTTGGTTATTTTTTATTGGGGTTTGTATACAAATCAAATGTCTAAATTTATTTAAATTTAATCCGAATTTTAGTTATTTAGGTATTTTACTTTGGAATTTGTATTGAAATCAAATTGCTAATTTATTTATTTTTATTCAATTTCAGTTATTTGTAGATTGTGCTTGACATAGACTCTTTCTTTTAATTTAGACCGTTATAATCTAGACCCACCATCGATGATGTAGATCTTACTTTTTTTCCACCGATTAACGTGAGAATGTCTAGCCCTTCAAAGCGAACACATGGCTTCATTTTCTATCGCCTTAATAATATAATAGAAGATTATTGCCAATTGGCCATGAAAAATTATACAATGTCCTAATGTAACGACAAAAAGATTCTGAAAAGGTTAAAAACAGCCTGAAAAGCAATAAAGATTGCATATTTCGTGACTAATCAATTAGTACCACTGTTGACTGTTTGCTCTGATTGTGTATCAGGTAAAGAGATAAGAAACAAGTCATCTCGATCTGAAAGTAGAATATCGAAGAAAGTAACTGTTGCTTTCAAAAAAATTCTCCAAATTATGAAAATGCATCACAAAAGTAGAATTATCACTTATCAGGGTTTGAAAAAACTTACCCTTTCAATGGAACTGCAGTATGCTTCTAGCTCTCTCTTTGCAAAGGCCGGAAGAACAAATGCTGCCCTATGCATCTGTTCAACAACCAAATTCATTAATCGGTGTGTTTAGCTATTGGATAGAACAAGGAACCATGATGCAAGAGATTCCGCATCTCGGTTGCAGTTAAATATTTTACAAGGAATGAACAAAAAAAAGAACAATAGGTCTACAAGCACTGCTGTATCACACATAGAATGAACTTCATCATAGCAGATAAAGGTAATTAGGAAAATTAGAATTTCTGGATCATTTTATTAGGAATACATTCTGCATACCAGGACAAAAGCAAGATAGATTGAAAAGAAATATTGGCACAATAAAATTCCTACGCAATTCTCTAAAGAGAACAAACCTCTGAATTATAAAATCTGATCTCCCTTCCTGCTTTCATAGCTCCTTCCAATTTTTCAATTGGATTCACAGGACTCAGGAAGTTGACTGGTGGACCTTCTTTGGCACATAGCAAAAACCCAATCACACCACTGCAAATTCAAGTGAATGTTGTGTTACAAGTAAATTCCAAACAGAGCAATAATTAACACTTTCAAAAGACTTTATCTAGAGCTGCAAGTCTGCAACATTTATTTGTCACAATCTGCAGCATTGAATGTTAAGCACACCATGTTAAACCAATGGACCTCATACATTAAGAAGAATTCCAGCCAGTTGCAAATCACCTAATCTACATAATTAATATCTTTCTATTTTTTAAAATTTTATTTTATAACAAATTCACAAGTACAACTGTGATCAATACTTGGAAACAGCAGTCGATTACTTCAAGGTTAGATGAATGGTTCCAACTTTTCTTTCCAGGAAGTACTACGTCCTAAACTCCGAACAGCATTTTTCTTTAGCATTAAATTCGCTTTCTTTTGATGCGCAATGTGGAGTATGAAATGAGTGTTGAAAACTTATTTTCCTCTCGTCTCTTGCCGAGTTTCCGGACATAGCATACAGCAAGATTTTAATTTGCTTCATGACAAAATCAACAGTATAATCATGGTAACTACTTCTGAAAAAAATATTATAATCGACAACAATAAAGGTCCACCCAAAATAACTGATATGCGAAAGAAAGGAACCCATATGTAGCTTTCATAACATGAGCTTATGAGTATGGTTTAGATTTAATGTTTGTCCAAATAGGGTATAATTGATCGGCAACATATATTATCGCCTAGTTTGCATTGACCGGCTAGCATGAGTGCATGACTTGACCAGGCAAAATGTATATACAATGTTGGGAATATTTTCTCACTAATGTTTTGTCAGGCTATGACTGGTTCCTTGCATGAGTTGACCGAAGTCTGAAACATCCTATGATTGATTGCCAAATGAACCAGCGCTGCCACCAGTTCGCTGACAACAATAGTGCACCGATGAGGATCACAGTATCACCCATGAGGATCACTGTGACACAAGTAACCTTTGTCCAAGTCCCTTGTATGTGCAGCTATCCATAAGCATGGTACATGCTCATGATTGTACAACCAAAACAAAAGCTAAATTTTCATACTAACGGTCGCATGTTAGATGTAACACATCATGTGCTTAGCCCTTGCTATGAAATAAAAATAGTTAAAAATTAAATCTTTCATCCATTTTTTTTATGAGCATGCGTTGGACCTAACAGATATTTCTTGCTTTCCACTTTGCAACATTAAAAGAGAAAGAATAGAAAGGGAATATACTGAACTAGAACCGTTTTAAAGCGTATCACCCGACACGGCTTACGAATTTATGCCAATTATCAAGGAATTCCTACAGTTTTCGGTGGATTGGAAATTGCTATTATTTCTACTTCTCGAAGTATAATGACAGATTGAGAAGCTCGACTAAACCGAAAATGGGAAGAAGTCTTATCTTATATATGGTCATCGCCTTGCCTATAGTACCCAAATTCTATCTCAAACTTCCTAATTTTCAAATAAAAAAGAATGTTTTATTTTCAAATAAAAGAGACAAATATGAGAAAAACATGACCAAAAAAATAGGAGAGAAAAAAATAAGAGAAGCAGAAGTCGGATCCGAAGGTTTATCTATGGAAGCCCTATCAAACGGAGAATGACTTTGTTAGGATGCAAAGAATGAAACTTAGCGAGGACTTTGAAGGCATCGCACCACAATTGAGAAAATTCACAAGTGCAATTAAAATTGTATTTCAAATGTGCATCACTTATGGCCCTTTGCTAATAATTGAATTATTTCATATGAACAATGCTAAAACCCGAAAAAAATCGTAATTTGAGCAGACCATGCAAATACATGGGTTGGCAACTAGTTATTATTACTCACAAAATAACAAAATTAGTAGAAGCTTCCAAAGTGCAACAGTGACATAAGAAGTAAGAATAACTAAAATAGCTGTAAAAACAACAAAAATGGATAAAGATAAGGAGATTGGAGAAAAAGGGAGTGTCAAAAACCTAGGATATGTTGGGACACTTGTCCATGCATAGTGGACAGAACCCTTGAAAGTCTCACGGCAGATCGAAAGCATGTCCTGGATCAGATGTGTATGCAACCACATACTCTCAGCTTGGTTACAAAGAACACCACCAGGTCTCAAAGCTCTATAAATAGTCTCGAAAAAGGGCTTCTCCACAAGTTCCTGAGCAGGCCCTGCAATAGATAATGCCAAGAGGAGCAGTATAAGAACAGTACCATTTGACTGAAAATCGTGGGTCAAAGTTAATTTTTCAAGTCAAATATGAGCAAAGAATTTATTTATTGATACATAGTATATATGGATGTAGTAACCAGGAATACACAAGCAAGGAGTTCAGGAATAATTTCATGGAAAGCAACAAGACTGAAACTCTACGGAACTGACATACAACAACAATAATAAATAGCCATACTTTACGAGGACTTAGAGAAAGATAATGTGATAGTAGCATAAACTCACCTATTGGATCTGATGAATCAACAATAATAGCATCGTATGTCCCTTCAGGAGCATTTCTTAAGAATTCCACAGCTGGAGGAAAAACAAAACAATGCTCATATTTTCAAAATTAAGAACTAAAAGCTACATCTAAATGTTGCAAATAGGAACTTTCAGCAGTTATCAATAAGCAATGTTGTAGTTATGGCCTCATGGGATTATCAACATACCATCACCAACATGAAGTTGAACGCGAGGATCTTTAAATCCAACAGATAAATCTGGGAAGAAATCTTCACAAACCTACATATTTAAGATGCATATCAGCAAAGTTTAGTCAGATGATTACACTTCTACAAAAAGGTCAAAGGAGAATTTTTACATCAATAACCAGCTGATCAATTTCACATATATCAATAGACTCCACTGAACCATGTCTCGATATCTCTCGGAGTACACCACCATCACCACCTCCAATAACCAAAACCTGCAATGAAGTAGTTCGTAAGAACATAAGTAACTAGTGTGCTGAATTTCCATGGAAGTGCAGATAAAAGATGTTCCATCTGCTGCTATATAGCAGCAGAATATCCTCCTATTCAATTTCAGTCATTATATTCCATGACAAGATAATAGCAATTTCTATAAGTTCACGATCTAAGGGAAAAAAAACAGAGAGAAGAAGACATACTTTTTTAGGGGATGGAATTGAACAAAGTGGAAGGTGAGTAATCATTTCCTGGTACGCACATTCATCCTTATCAGTCAACTGGACAATACCATCAAGCACAAGGACTTTCCCGTAGGTCGAAGACTATGTACAAAAATTACCAGGTTACATAATACAACAAACAACAAGTTATTAATTTTGGCTGTTAATAGATGATGAGAACCTCAAAAATTAAGACTTCTTGGTATGGTGACTTCCCCTGGTATAAGATCTTCTCTACTTTCAAGGAATGAGCCTCTCCTGTATACAAGAAATAAAATCACGAGAGCTGTGAGGTAGTGGAGTTGTTCATTCTTATATTTGAGGAGCAAATGGCAGAGAAACACTGTAGAGAGCATCTAGATTAGAGATAATTTTCCTGAAACAGCACGTCAAAGGATGCACAAAAATGTCCAGACAGAATACGGCAAAGGAGATTATATATAATATAACACTTGGAAATTCCAATGTGACGGGGGCATAGTAGCATGTCAAAAAATTTAGTATCTGACAAAGCAATTTAATACATATAGGAACAAAGAGTCCAGACTGTAGAGTGTAGCAACAAAGGGATTAACTGACATTGAAAAACAAATTGAACACATTACAGTCTTACAGAGGTCAAGAACAAGAAGCCACAAGTAGCACTGAGGGAGACTACAATTGACTAAGAACAGGGAGCCACAAGTAGCACTGAGGTTGCACATGTGCTCTTATTACCTGGTGCAAGATCTTTCTACCATGCGTAAAAGTTATGCAGGCATCACATAACCACTAGCATACAAAATCAACAGTGTGTGTCATAGGTACAACCAGGGATCACATAACCGGAGAGGGGCATTTTCCCAGCCAGCCACCGGGAACGGTAACCGGCCGGTTACCGGAATTCCCGGGTTTTTTCGGATGAAATTCGCTCGAATTTGATTAAAAACCATCCAAAATTCGAAAATTAGAATTTGAACTTGCAAAACCCGGAAAAACCGGCCGGGATTCCGTATCCCGGACCCCAGCCGGTAACCGGTTACCGGCCGGGTTTTTATTCCCTGGGTACAACAAACTACAAAAGAGGACCCAAGTCCTAACCCTGGTTAACATGTTTGACCAACTTTATCCACCATAATTCATGAGAACCGCGATAAAAGGGGCATGTTGAGTGAATATATAAATAGCATCTTAATGGAGTTAATGCTATTCATAATCTTTCTTTGAACAAAACTTTAGAGGCTGCAGACTCATATTTATCAATAATAGACACAACTAGAATTTCCTTTTCGGTGTTGAACTAAGCTGAACCAAAAAATCTGGGCTAAATCAACCATTGAAAGTTTCCGTTATAGTATTTCAGTACCATAACCATGCCCTAACATCAATGCAGTCATGCAACTGTCCAGCCAGTAACCAAATATCTATCAGAATAACATTTTCTAAACATAAACAAATGGAAAGAAATTTAGATGAAAATTTCTATGTTGAGTTATTTTACAGGTATATCTGTAAACAATATATAGGATTATAGGCAGCAGTGAGGAAAATACCTGGCCACATTGGGTTATTGTAATACTGCACTTTGCTCGTTTTACCTGCATAGGCAGCAACTAAGTTTAGATAAAATAACTGGACTGGAGAATGATAATAAGTTCTAGTATCTCTATTATCAAGTAAGACTAGCAAGGATGTGATGCAATTTAGCACCAATCTGGACATACCACAGCATGAACGGGGTTCAGTGAACCAGCCCGACACCACCGTAGCATGGCACTTGGCCTCAGATTCAGGCGCTGCGGCCCTCGCCTTGACACAGCAAGGGGGCAGCGGCTTTGCGGAACCATCATCCCCACTTCCCTTTATCTGTGCTGTCCCAATCGAACCATTTCTTGCGTCTCCACCCTCCATGGATCCTGTACCTCTTTGAAGTTTCCAGCCTCTGAACGAACAGAACAGCACAAAGACTATAAGCAACAACAAATGCTCAACACAAATTTGTACACAATTTCTGCAGCAAACTTGGTATATATACTAATAAAATAAAGAGTGTTATATTCAACCTCACGCGTATGCAAGAAAATGCAGGTAGTAATGAAATCCACAAAATCTCATAGCCATGCAGCAGAGGGGGTCAAGGAAATATTTAACAGGTTGCACACAGAAACAACAGCTCTGCCCAGAACAGGAAAAAAAATGGTTGGGAAACTACGGCATGGTCATCCAGGCGGCCAGGCCCAGCCAAACAAGACACACAACAACCTATTGATTCCAAGAACGTGACTAGAACTGTAACAACAGCATATATTAATCGCCAGAACTGAGATTTCATTCATAAAAAAATGATTATTTTTTGAAGAACCCTTTTCTAATGGGGCCCCTTTTCTAATCGACACCGACAAAGCTGTACTACACCAACAGCACCTTCACGAAATTGCCATAGTAACCGCCGTTTTGATTGAAAAAAAATCAAAATCACTAACCAAGCAACGAATTAGCAACCCCATCGAATCGAACAACCAATATTTACGCAACCGGCACCATGATGGGAAGAAGAAGAAGAAAATGAAAACGCTAATAAATGACCAACCAATATTTACCTGGGGCGCGAGTGGCGAAGCGGGGTGGGGGCGACGAGAGGAGGAGGCGGCGCCGAAGAAATAGAGGGAGGAGAGGGAGCCGCTCCGGTGATGGCTTCTCTGCTACTCGTCTCTCCTCTTTCTTTCCTCTTTCTTTTTTGGGGATTTTGGAATCTGTGCCGCGGGGAGGAGGAAAAATGGAAGGAGGGAGAGTTACCATGGGACGTCGGTGCGTGGGGGCCCCTCCGATGGTGAATGGATGGCTCGGTAGATTTGAAGGGTAATCTTGGAAAATAAATTTTATGAGGCTCTCCTCCGTAAGCCGTCCGATCTCCCTATAAGTCCATACGCTATGGTGATGTTATACGAAATCCAACGGTATCGAAGGAAAGGTCCTCTCTTAGAAAATTTCCTTTTGTAATCTTAGGTGCCAAAATTTGCTTGTGCTACGAGAGAGAGAGGTTTGTGGAGAAAATAGAAAAGAAAACGAGAGTTGCGTTTATTACCGCTAAAGTGTTTTTTTCTATCGTTTAAGTTGCTCTTTTTTTGGCTACTTGTGCCCTTTTCTTTTATGTTTCGTGATTTTTCTCCTTGACATAGTGCACAATAGCGTCCGTACATACTTCTCAAAACTTCCGACCACTGTGGGGCTATCGCAAGAATGCGGAACTACACCTTTGATGTGGCGCAGACGTGGCTAAATGGACGGTACGGTCTATTTCGGTCCATGAAATAATCGTATCGTGCTGTATCGGTTCATGTGTTTGGGTGACGGCCAAGCACAACTCGCAGGGCGGCCGTGACGTGCCGGCATAAGTTCGTTTGGTCTGTTGGGCCGTTTATGGCCCGCCTAGCTTGAAAACTCAAAAAAATCCACAAGTTCAGAAAAAATGCGTAGAATTCGTAAATCCGTATGAAAGTTATAAAAAAAGAGATAAGCATATTGAAATGTAATAAACAGCTTTATTAATATTAAAATGATTGTCTCGTTAAAACATTTGCCAAGTAAAAAACTTAACATGAGAAAACTTTGGCAAAGGAAAAAAATACAACCTATAACTCTGCATACATCTTTGTTCTAAGTGTCATGGTCGATGTACAGATTTTCGAACACGTCCAACAACTCTGTATTTTTCACAAAGTGTTGTGTTCGCGAATCAGGTTGTTCCCAGTCCTTCACGGTTAGAAGTATCTCCACCATCTCACTCGTGAGATGTGTTCTTCTCTACTCCAATATTCTTCTAGAAAGACAAAAAGTAGACTCGGAGGAAACCGTCGAGACAGGAATAGTTAACACATCATGTGCAAGTATGGATAGCACGAGATATGTTAACTTATGAGCATACCATCATTGCAAAAATTTGAAGCCTTCTCTGTCCAGATAGGTGGATAGTTCCCCACTCCTTGGGGTTGTTCTTGGTTGAACAAAGTACCAGAGAAGAAGACCTGGACCTAGAGGAAGAGCCACCGAAGATCTTGCCCCACATATTTATCTTGCTACTTGAGGTAGGGGCTACTGGAGGTCATTGCAAGTGGACTCTCTGAAACTTATTTTCATACATTTGATAAAACCTCGTGTAATCGAGAACGAACTTCTGCAAAATAATTATAATAGTCTAACTGTTGGTGATATGCCCTAGAGGCAATCATAGAGATGATTGTATCACGTCTATGTTTATGAGTTATTGAATAAGTGTTATTCTGTTCCTTGATTGAATCATCAGTTATAAAGATTAACGAGTATGTGACTTGCTGGTGGAGCTCTTTTAACTTATGATGATGTCCTCTAAATGTATCCCTAGTCGAGTGTCACTAGTCGGGACACTAGTGACTCTACGACCATCACATGTATTGATTGATGACCATATTTCACCGATCATAGATATAGGGATATCGAATCAATAATGTAAATACATGTTAGAGAACATGGAATTGGATTGACCCACCTTGAGACACTGTTGAGATTGTTATAATTCTATGTGTCGTCAGTTGGTCTCAAGCAATGATGATATATAATCCTTAGATCTGAGATCAGCATGGTTTCCTACATGTGTAATAGCACTCTTAGGGGTTGCCAAACACTACTCCGTAACTAGTTAGTTATAAAGGTAGGTTTCGGGTATGCTATGAAACATGCGGAGAAATATGACTGGTCAGATATGGGATTTGCCCCTCCTAACATAACAGCAGAGATATCTCTGGGCCCCTCGATATGGTCGGATAAAGAAAGTGCATGACCATACCACTGGCGGTCAAAGAGTTCGACCACATGAAGTTATCTGACACTCGGCTGAGAAAGTATTAAACATTCCATAGAAGACATAATATCTCACCTGGAGTTCAACTAGATATCGTGAGGCAAAAGGAGAATACACGAGTAGGTCGCTTGGTTCGATCAGTTATGGACTAGTCGTATGGAGATACAAGCTGGTCGTAGACTGGTCGAACGTAATCACAGAGTGGTCGAAACCTGGTCGTAAGGAGTTACGAACAGGTCATGACTAAATATGAACTGGTCGTATAGAGATATGAGCTAGTCGTAAGTGATGAGGACCTAGTCGTGGATCATATTGCATTAAGGTTCGTCCTATATAATTTGTGTGTATTCGGGAATCATTATGTCCTGCTAGGTACCGCTAACGACCTGTGGTCGAAAAAGGTTTTCGAGTCACAACTGATTACGCATGAACCTACAGGGTCACACACTTAACGGATTGGAATAAACCAGTACGGATACGATTCGTCAAACGTGTTCAGATAGGATCCGTCATGGGCACTATATAAGAAGATGCTTGAGGCTGTTGGGAGGAAGGGACGAGACGAGGAGATTAACGTAACAGACAAGACACACGAAAGTCGTGAGTTGAGTTGTTCCTCCAAAACCCTAGCCGCCATCTTTTTGAGAGAGATTTCCCGTGCGACTTGGTGCTAGCACACCAGCGTCTGGCGTTCTACTGGGCGACGTGGATCTGAGAGGCGCAATACTACTATGATTGCTATTGCGCTTAAGGACGATCCGCGACCTTGGCAAGGAATTCGATTGGTTTCTGGAGGAGACGATCGACTATGCTAGACGATCGACTACGGTGGAAGATCGACTACGACCACTACATCGATGCACTCTTCGTTGGACCAGGCTGCTCCAACGTTTCTTCCACTGCTTTGCACGACTGGTGGTAACGATCTATGATCTCTTGTTTGCATGACATCCTAGTTTACGTGGTATAATTTTTGAATTATCAACTAGCGTAGCTTACCTGTATCCCAACATTAACCCTGTAGCATCACTAAGAAGATCAAGAACCTTAGCAAATGCTTCAATTTTACCTATAGGATCTAAAATAAATGCAAATGCATATAGGAAATGGATTTCTCTCCAATATTTAAGGTATTTATTTTTCATGGCAACAATAGCATCGCGTAAAACTAAGTCATTTTCAAACATTTTCAATTGAGTAGCAATCTATAAAAATATTATGCACAATTTTACCTCAAATGTTCTTGTTGCGCCTGCGAGCCCGCCAGACCTCGCATTATCCTCCTCCAGATCCCCGAGATCTTTGGCGTCGCCTTCTCCTCCCTCATGGCCACCAGGTCGCCCGCCTCCTCCTCCTCCTCCTCTCCTCGCCTCCCTCCATCGTTGCGCCTGCGCCCAACGGCTCCACCTCGGGGACTTGCAGACGCCGGATGGATGGTGCGGCCGAGCCGACCCACTGCGTGCGGTTGCGCCCAAACACGACACACGGGCCGATGGGCCATGAACAGGTGGATCAGTGCGTGCCTCGGCCGGCCTGCCGTCTCGCCATCACTCTCATGGCAATCATTTTGTCGATCTCCACATCGTGTTTCTCTAATCGATATTCCATCACCGCTTTGGAACCTATTTTGTGCCATCATCCAACAAATAATCGGATCGCATCTAGCCTGATTAGGCACGATTTTTTTTCTTATTTGGCACTGTTTCTCGTGGCAATAGTAAATCTAGCCTCTTTCAAAAATCAAAGCCAAAAATGGCACCGCAGACTCGTCGGGAGACGACACGTGTCCACGTCCGCAAGACTAGTCGATCGGACATGCCTCGCTCACAAGACCGAAAGGACACGCTCGACTCTTGTCAGACGCTAGGTGCGCGAAGCTCCCTCGTCCGCGCGGTGAGCACCCGGAATTGCTATGAACAGTGACACACGATACTATTTGAAACACTATTTGCAAATACTATTTAGCATTATTTCTCACTTAAAAAAATCAGTCGAGAGTACTTTTTTCTTTGAATTTTGTTGTTCTTTTTTTTTTACCTCGCACTTGCCACTTCAAACTTGGGTGTCAACCATCGTCATTGCCACCCCTAGCTACCCTCGATGGCTCGGTGAGTCGAAGGACAGTGGTGGTATGCTGCTCTTGCTAATAGGGCATGCAATCATACGCTTTCCTTGTATAGCTGATTTTCCATGCATTATGACATGTACCACCTATTTTATGAGTGTATCATGTAGACACCGTCAGGGATGAATTTTTTTGTTAATTTGTCGGTTTAATGTAGATGACATTCTTTAGTACTGTATTGTACCATAGGATAGATAAGTTTGTCTATGAATGAATTGAGGAAAATGCTTGGTATGCAGATCATATAATATCGTTACCATAGCCTTCGACTACGATGCCGACGCGAACAAGTATTCGGCAACCTAATCCTAGCAGCAAGGGCACCAAACCACCACCGTCCATCGACTCACCGAGCCATCGAGGGCAGCGAGGGTGGTAGTGGCGACGGTTGACACCCAAGTTTGAAGCTGTGATTGTGAGGTAAACAAACAAGAAAAAATTCAAAGAAAAAAAAAGCTCTCGGCTGGATTTTTTAAAGGGAGAAACAATGTTAAATAGTATTGTAAATAATATTTGCAAATAGTGTTTGAAATATGTCACAAAGAATTCCAGCGCGCAAGACCACGCAGACGAGGAGCTCCGCGCCTCAACGTCTTGTAGGCGAGGCTCGTCCGGTAGTCTAGCCATGGACGAGGGCATGTATTTCCTCCCGACGAGTCCATGGTACTATGTTTGGCTTTGATTTTAGAAGGGAACTAGATTTGCTATGGCCACACCAAGCAAAGACTAAATAAGAAAAAAAACTCTCTAGACACCGCTTGCGCTCATGAAGCATATAGCCGTCCGAACCCCTGAAATGAAACCTACACTTAACCCAAATATGAAGGTGTTGCCACGATGGTGAATGGTGGAGACACCTAGCCTTTGGCCTTGGAGGCAGCCAGTGGCGGAGCTAGAACTTTTCCGAAGCCTGGGCAAGCCCACGGCTACGGCCACATCACGAGTCCGCGGTCGCTCACTCATGAGCAAATCCCGGGCTGGAGGGGCGCTGGCTCCGCCAATGATTATACAATTCATGCAATTATTTCAAGAAACACACGACATGGTATTCATGTCTTGAGCACATCATTCGGTTGGCTCACAAGTCACCACAACTAGTATTCATTAAGATACTTGCTCTACAAAGTTTCTCATGATACAATTCTCGCTTTTACCATATTGCATAACGCAGATCGAATAAGATTAATCAGTTCTAGCTTCAAAGAACCCTTTGGGGGCAAAAGGTCGAACACCTAACATGCACAAAGCTTCACTCGCAAAATTTGGTCATAATAGTTGGTGGCGCATACTACAGAGACCACGGGCACAAGCTACCCGTCATGAAAGCACGACTTCCATGCTTTGTAATAAACGTGGCGACATTTTGGTATGGCGAAAGGGAAAGGCGAGGCGAGGCTCAGTGGGGCGCGCGCTCCCGGCAAAGCGCCGCCACCATGCGTCTTGATCTTGGGCCCGAAGTAGCGGAAACAGGAGGAGGTGGATGAGATTCTTGGAGAATGGCAAAGTCGATAATTGCAATTACCGCATGTTTCTTTGCTACCATCTGAAATTGAGAGAAATAGGGAGAAATCGGTGCTCACATCACAGTGCGCAGAGGAGCCACCACCACTAGCCGCCGCCAGCTTGCTCCCGAATCCCAACCCGCCGCTTCCGCCGCTGCCGCTTCCCTGCCGTGCACCGGCCTTCAGACTCGCTCGGTCTGCTCCCACAGAGCCACCGGTCGCCATTTGCTCCTTCCCTCCATTGCTCCTCACGGCTGCTGCCTCCCGGTCATTGCCTTGCTGCATCCTTGCCGCCCGCCCTTCTGCCTTGGGACAGTAGCGGAGCAAAAGCAAGAACAAGTGCCCGTCTGGAGGGTTCTTAGCTCGCCATCGGAGGCAACCACAATGACGGGAGCCGGCAACAATGTCGCTTTGGACTTGAGGCACGGTTGGGTTTGTTGGAGGACCGCTAGTGAAAGGCTGCGGCTAGGGTGACGGAGGAGAACCTGAGAAGCCTACTGATAGCACCCACGAGCTCTTTTACCTCTTCCTTTTTCCCCGTATCCTGAATCAAGCATCCGCAGGCGTCGATGTGTTCGCCGCCTAGACTAAAATAATTGAAAACATAAAAAAAAGGACAAAAGGCTAGTGGAGACAATAAATGTCAGGCCCGAATTTTTGAACCCGGACTCTCTAAGTACAGTTCACCAGTCTCAAATCAAAGCTAGTGCACACTGTGGATACAATATTGAAAACAAGTTCGAATTACAATTCATAACATAAAGATAAATAATGATCTCGGCCTTGTGGACACTTATTACAATAAAGGTCACATGACCTTGAGTTTTACAAGCAGTGGAAACATAATAAGATAAACTAAGTGATGGAAACATATTAAGATAAACTCCGAGTGCTCAGTTTGGATAGACATAAGTGTCGGTCCTTAATATAACTCGGGTGGAACTAACACTTTACAAGTTCTTGTGCTCTAGCTGCACCTGTCTGAACTCATCATTCGCCCAGTCTAAACAGATTTTCACTATTTTATTTTATTTGCAAACCAGTGGCAATACATATTGCCATACATTTAACAAATGCCTCGACAAAAGGGTATTAATAATTCTCTCTCATAGGATGATCATGACCGATATGGCGTGTCTAAGCACTTCTGTCGTTCTATACAAATCCATCAATAATGTAATCATTACCGTGGATTTACTATACTAGGACGACAATGGTTAAGGGATAACAACATCAAAGGAAGGCAAATTCAAATTAGGATTAACTAACACTCCTAATAATTGAATTTGTCATTTTATGTAAATAGCAATTCATAATAGTTTTGAACAATATAAAAATAAGATGCCGAAAACAGTAGGAACAACATGATCAAAGGAAACTTGCATTCGTCATAGGTGGGAGTCACTCCCTCTAATAGCTCCAAGCTCGTTTCAGTAACGTCGAACTCTACACACGCAAAACGATACAAATAAACAACAATGAATTCAATAAAATCCTAAAATTATAAAATTAGTATTGATGGATACATTATGAATTTAGGAAGAATAACGAGATCAATCGAAGCTCGTATGAAGGAGAACGGGCTTCCCAAAGTTTAACTAGAAGCGAAAATTCTAAAAATAAAAGAGATGAGAATATTCTGTCTGATAAAATAATAAAAAGTAATCAGATACTAGCATGTGGGCTCTATTCTATGGACAAAGTCCACAAAAATGAATGTGTTTATGGTGAACCAAGTCTATAGAATAGCTACTGACAGATAGGCCTACCTGTCATAGAGAGAGAAAGGAATGCAGAGGGAAAAAGCAGAGGATGGGTCGGCCATGGCGGCGAATCGGAGGTGCAGTGAGTCTTGTCGACAACGAAAATAGAGCAGCGAGGAGACAGTGGCACTCGTGTGGCGGCATCATGAGCGAAGAGGCATGGCAGGCGGTGCTAGCGGCAGTGACGACGTGGCTCGTGGCGCGGTAACGCAGCGGCGACGATGCTCGGTGGCGTTCTTCGAGAGGTGGCGTCTTGCGATGAACACGGTGATAGCGAGGGATCACTCTAGGTCATCTGAGAGAGACGGAGGGTCCAAGGCATTGGGGAGATTTGTGGTCGGTGCCATGGAAGATGGCGGCGGTGGCGGTGATAACAAATGATGGTGCGTGGCGAAATTGATGCACACACAAGATAGAAGATGAAGGCGATGCTTAGGTCGCAAGGAATAAGAAGAAGGCTTATCGAGGACGGATATCTTGACAACGGCGGCGGCGGCGGTGGCGGTTTAGTCGATGATGAGAGAAGATCATGAAATCTGGAGGCGAGCTATGATGGAATACGAAATGGATTGAGGGGAAAGATTCCTAGGGCTCGGGAACACATGATGATGCACAAGGAATAGCAAAAAAGCTCATTGGGGCAGCAGGGAGGCAAGACGAGGCGGCGGCCAGCGCTCGGGGAGATGGCTCGCATAGCGACAGCGAGCTCGAGAGCGATGGGAGTGAAGGGGATGGAACGCGGTGTTGGGGCTCTGATTTATAGAGCGCGAGGGAGGCAGAAGGAAGGGCGTGGGCGTGCATGCGGCGACGACATGGTTTCAACTCCAAATGGAAACGGAAAAACGGCAACGCCATGAATGCTCGTGGCAATGGGGGCGTTGATGGCGGCGGTTTCCTTTCGGCGACGCAAAGTGGGCGGTGGGGTCGTGCGGGCCAACTGGGCCAGGGAGAAGGGAAAAAGAGTGGTAGGATGGGAAGGGTGGTTGGGCTGCGGCCCAAAGAAGAAAGGGAAGATGGGCTTGGCCTAGAGAATTGAGAGAGGACAATTCAAAATGGAAATTTGAATTCAAATTCCGGCTGAGGTTTTGATTTTATTTTGCCGAGAGATTTGAATTTGAACTTGAGATTTGAGAAGGAATTGAATTTATGCTTTAACATGCAAGAACTCCAAATAAAAGCCAAATCTTTTAAATACTAAATTTCACATATTTGTTTTTGGAAGAAACGACAAAACTTGGGATGTTACAGTAAACAAGACGAACACTTGTAGGGGCTGATAAACAAAAATAAATGGTAGGGAGAAAGTGAAAATTAGGGTGAATTTTGGAAGGTTTACGGACTTTGCTCCCAAAACACTTATTGGAACAGGACATTCTACACCATTCATGTATAAAATGCATTGTTTCCTACAAAATTATTGTTGCATTAGTACGAAATTCCCACAAAGGCATGACATTTTTTGTTAATCTATATTAGTCTGCAAAATATGAGTCTTTTGTTGTCCATCGTACAACAAAAGACAAAGTCGTGTCTTGAGGGAAATAAAAGTCGACAATTTAGAAAACTCGAAGGTCAACAATTTAAGAATGGGGACAGTAGGATTGTGAAATGGGACTCTTTTTTCTTGTGCTAGTTTAGAGTGCTGGTAAAGTACAATGTGCTGTCGCCATCAACTCTGATCAATTGAAAGTGAAACACTTCCATTTAGTTTTCTTTGTGAAATTCCAAGTGTCAACCTTTCAGAAGGATGGTTCTTGAACAGCTGCAGCCAGCAAGAGCCCCATCCTTTGATCAAAGCCAGCGTGGTAATAACAAATCAAGACAGCAACCTTCACAAAAGAGAAATCAAGAGAGCATATATGCGACACTGTAGCCCCATGGACCATTATTTGCAAGAGCCTCTTTATTTAAAAAGAATCGCTTTCGTGCTAGATTCTCTTCTGCTTTCTTTCTATTATCTATTTTTGTGCTTGACGTAGAGATTGCTTCCTACTACCACCGTTTTTTTACTTGACGTCCTGCAATCCGTGCCGTCAAACTTTCATATAAAACTATTTAGATTGACTATGTGAAAATTATATAATTAGATTTGTCGTTAAAAATACTTTCATAATATTACGATTTTATTAGTACATCTTAATATAAAGTTATAAAAAGTAGTGGCGTATCTCGGGGACCGTGAAAAGTCAAAAACATGAAGTTAAAAAGAATGGAGGGAGTAAATTTTTTTTTTTTAAAGAACATCTTTGGAGGAAAGACTAATTCTTACAACTCCACGGCTGCATAGTTGCCAACTAATGTGAAGATAAAATGAAATCATTACATGATGTGAAAATGGGTTAAGACCCTCGTTTGGAATGGGGAAAACCAAAGGAATTTCAAAAAAAAAATCATTCGGTTTCATATTAAATTTCTATGTTTAAAACAGGCTCTAAATGACGTTGGAAAACAATGTGTTAAAACATAAAAGTGTGATGTATAGGATAATATATAAAGGAAAAAGAAGATTATTCCAAAGGGGAGTACCCTTTGAAAAGAACATTAGTGAGCAGTGACGCTTCTTCGTCGAAAAGAAAGGTTCCCATGAAAGGGGAAGTAAGTGTTTGGGAAAATGGGCACTCTGTCAAAAGCTCAAAATTGGGAATAACGCGCAAAGTTTGGCATCTACCAGAGTTGAGTTGAACTATTATTATATCTACCAAAGTTTGTGTCATGTATGATCACTTAGCCGGGCAAACAAGGCGAGATTGCATTGCTGAGGAAACATGTAGTTTTAAACTGGGAAATTTTTTGACTTCTATACATTCGTCATTATTTTAAGAAGAGAGATGGGAAGCAAGGTTATCAAGATCGGGATCCTACATGCTAACTGGTGGCTAGTCCAACGTCATGGCACCCGTATTCTGTAGCTAAAGACCACAGTTAACTACACGTTGCTCGGGTATATTGTGGATTTTCTAGGATTTGCTTATGCGACCTATCGGTTGTTGACCTTTAAGGATAATTGTGTTATGGATATTGCTATGCAGCGTACGTCCGTAGACGTACGCTCTATCCAGGCCATGGCCCACGTCTTTGCTCGGACGGCCCACGGCCTGAGCCCGTTGGAAAATATCTTTTTGTAGTAATTAAGTTCATTTCCACCGGTTCTTTTCGTCATGTTCTAAATGTGAAAAGAGTACGTGCAAGGAATTTGGTGATGCGCACAGTGAAGATGAGGCCAATGTGCGCCCCTGCCGACGTTTTTGTCTCGCTGTCTGAAAACTTTTTCTTCCCAGAGGACTTCAATTTCAGCTTTAGGTTGCGGATGCTAAATGTGGATAAGGCCTCCTGACTTTTGAGCGCATACAATTCGCTGAAATAATTACAAGCTGGAGAGTTGGGTTCGAGTTTAGACCTTGGCTCGAGCTAGGCTTGGTCCAAGCTTGAGTAGGCTTGAGCTCAATTCAAGTAAGCTCGGTAACAATAAAAAGTATACATCAATTTTCAATAATTAGAAAAGCTCGAATAGACTCGAGCTCGAGCTCGAGGGAAGCTCGGTAACGGTTAATATGTAATAATTTTTAACAAGATAGAGGGCTATTTGAGCAATTTTTAATTAGATAGAAAGGCTATTCAAGAGAAGCTCGGTAGTAGCATAAATTAGCAAAAGTATTAGGGAAACGATTCCACACATACGTTCGATTAGGATGCTGCGTTGATTTGTGATGTTGTAACTATTGTCCGGGGATGTTGCAACTATTGTTCTAGGATGTTGCAACCGTTGTCCAAAGTTGTTGCAACCGTTGTCCGGTGATATTGTAACCGTTGTCCTAAGTTGTTGCAACCGTTGTCCTAGGATGTTGCAAACGTTGTCTAGGGATGTTGTAACCATTGTCCTAGAATGTTGCAACCGTTGTCCGGTGATATTGCAACCATTGTCGTAGGATGTTGCAACCGTTGTCCAAAGTTGTTGCAACCGTTGTTCGGTGATGTTGCAACCATTATCTAAAGTTGTTGCAACCGTTGTCCAAAGTTGTTGCAACCGTTGTCCGAAGATGTTGCAACTGTTGTCCGGGGATATTGCAACCATTGTTCGGAGATATTGCAACCGTTGTCTTAGGATGTTGCAACTGTTGTCCTAAGATGTTGCAACCGTGTCCGGGAGATATTACAACCATTATTTGTGATGTTGCAATCGTTGTCCGGGGATGTTGCAACCATTGTCCGAAGATATTGCAACCGTTGTCCTAGGATGTTGCAACCGTTGTTCTAAGATGTTACAACAGTGTCCGAAGGACATACTGTTAGATTATGTTCCTGTATAGCCTATATTAATGGAGTATCGTATACATTTCAATGCTTTCCAAAAAAAATATTCTTAGCACACATAAAGGATGCTTCACTCCACTCGTAAGGGCCAACCACATGTTCTGTTGCTTTTAGAATTTATGTATTTTTGTTTTCAAGGTGATATTTGCAAGTTGTGATTGGAGGGCGTACGATGAAATTATCTCATCGTACGTTCGACCGTTAGTGGTTCTCCGTCCGGGGAATCATTCATATGGACGTATGAATCAAAGCATTATCCTATATCAAAACAGCTTTTGTATTCAGTTTTTATCTCCTTTAATGAAATAATACTCTCCTGTTGTTTCCTAAAAACCGGCTCTGCTCGAGCCGGCTGTCTAATCCATGACGCTCACTCAGCTATGCATTCGGTACTTCTTGGGCTGGGCTTCTAGTATGTATCGGCTACTTCTTGGGTTTTTCTTTTAAAAGTTGGCGTGATTTGGGGGGGCTTATTAACCAACGGCACCGGAGAGAGAGAGAGAGAGAGAGAGACGAGGATCCTAGATAGGATCTTTTTCGTGTTGGTAAGATTGGGATCGTATGATCACTGTAGTATTGTATTAGGGTATGTATAATACAACATGTTTATATATGAGTTCTTAAAAGATAGAGAATATAGCCACGTCATTAAGCACCATATGAAATTTATTTCCTCCAATGAAAGCATTTTCTGTAGATGCCTAGATGTTGTATTAACTATTAGTTAGATATAGTTATAAATATAAATACTCGTTAAGCACCGGTGCCTACTTAAACATCGATGCTACTATATAAGCACATTATCTGTCCTACTTATATGCCGTACGTGGCAAGAAAAAACAGTTTTTAGTTGCTAAACACCTACCTTGTGCTCTTATAAAGATCCTAAGACTTGGACCATTATTTTATCACTGTAGGTGGAAAGTCAACAATACCACATGCCATGAGCCATCAACACACGAGGATGAGGCCGGAGTTGGAAGGGGTTGATGTCGGCGTCAGCGGTGAAACCGGCGCCAGTGAGATCCTAGTGTCGTTTTCACAGGTTCATCGTGTAGTTAGCGATGCGATTGGATCTAGGTTTTGGTAGTTGTGGTTCTTCTGATGATGAAGATATCATCTTGACGGAAGCGGCTGCTGAATCGAAAGCGAAGACTCGATAGACCGAGTGTTCTAAAGTTTCGACATCATCTCAAGGTAACATAGTTCCATCATCTATCTCATCGTCAGTTTGCGGATCTTTACAGGTCTATGGCGATACAATAGCGGTGGGATATTCTCCAGTGGAGCTAAGCAGTAGGGCTTTTGTCGGGGCGGAACAAGCAGCGTATTGGAGCTAGTCGGCCTTAGAAGGGGCCAGTACCACCTCCTCGCGTGTCACCACCGAGGCGCCGATGACGATGGGAGTAGCCATTAATCGAGCTCGCCGACAACAGCTGACCGGATCGGTTTGCAGCAAGAATTACACGTCAATTCTGCCGGCTATGGAGCACTTTCAAAATTCTTTTATTCCGGTGATTACGCCATCAATAATGCCCATTCCTAATGTGAATGGTCCAGCAAAGATCCAAGTTCGGAAGCCCCAGCAGTACCGCCGGTTGTCATGCCCATCTATGGTCGGATTGACTTTGAGAATAATGGGGCCAGGCCCAGCCGAAGAGAGCTTGCCTGTTAGTAAATCGGAACCTTTGCAAAGGAGAGGTTTGCCTTGGCTTCACCTTCTGTTTGGTTATAACTGGCGAACGAATCGACAGTACCCTACAAGGGATTCCGGCGGCTGGGCAGGAACAACAAACGGTGATCATCGAACTTTTGCCGAGGTTCTTAGCCAACGTAGCGTCATGGTGTTTGGGCGGGGTCGCGCAGGTGGTCCGTTGAATGTGCCCGCGGGTGGCTTCAGCGGTGGGCAGTTTTCCTTCATCAACGGAGGCAGCCCGGCTGCTGGGCATGTTGGTGGGGTTGGCTTCGGTGGGGGGCGGCTACCAGGTAACGGGAGCTGGTGGGTTCACTGTCAGTGGTGGCTTTGGAAGTCAGGCGGCTGGGCTGGGCTGGGCGGTGCTGCTACCTTCGGCAGTGGGCAGAACCCGGGTAGTGGAGGCGCTGGCCAATTTCATGTCAGCGGTGGCGCTAATGGACAGACTGGCTTCGGCAATGGACTGATCCAAGACAATGGAGGCGCTGGTCAGTTTTCAGTCAGTGGTGGTACCGGTGGGCGGGCTGTAGGGTCAGGAGGTGCTTTCGGTGGGCAAGGAAGTTGCCCAGTTATTGGTGTTGGCAATAATCCTACTCATCAGACTCGGATGCCTAACTATGGCCAAGGAAGGATCGAAGGCGGCAATAGAGGCCGGGGTCATGGCAAGTTCGGAGGGGGCGTTCATCATATCAACATTGGTTCCGCATGTATTGTTTCTAATGTTATCTGCTTTCGGTGTAAAGGGAAAGGACATGGAATAGCCAATTGCAAAGCAATCCTAATATGTGACATTTGTGAGGGCGATGATCATTTGGCAAATAAGTGCCCGCTGTCGCTGATGCCGAGACCTATTGCGAACTTGTGTGGATTCGGTGCTGATTGGTTGGGATTTTACCAAATCCCAACATCCGGGCCGGAGAAGCTAAAGAAAGAAAATAATAAGACGGGGCTCGTTAAGATCATTGGTGGTCAATTGTCAGAAGACCTTCTGATAGCAGAGCTGAGAAGACTAATTCCAATGAATTGGCAGCCATAAGTGGAGATTCAGGGTGACAATGTATTTTTAGTTCATTTTCCAACTGAGCTTGATATGCTTCGTATGGCGGCTATTGGTGACGTGCATGTGAAGGAGCATAAGGTAGTGATGCAATTCGTGGAATGGAATTTGAAGCCAACACCTAAGTACCAACTTCATAAGGTTTGGATTCAGGTTCTAGAAGTGCCTTTTGAAGTTCGTGACTTTCTGAGCCTTTGTGCTATAGGGTCGATTATAGGTACCACAATGAGAGTGAACATGGAAAAGGTCTGCAGGAATGACCTAGTTCGTATGCTAGTGGGAATTCTGGACATAGAAGTCATTTCTTCAAGTGTTGAGATTGTGGTTGGTGAATATGTCTACGACATTTTCTTCAAAGTTGAAGTTACGGAGGTCGGTGTTGTAGATGAAATCGTTTATCAGCAAGAGAACCATGAAGGGGAGGACAATTCGAAAAGAGGCAAAGATGCTAAGATGGATGATAGAGACTCTGAGAGATCAAAGAATAACTCAAATGTTAAATCAAGTGCTCCTGTGAACCGCGAGGGTCAGTATACCTCAATTTCTTTGGGGAATACTTTTGGGCTTTTGGCATCGGATACAGTTTGGGTTACTCTGTTGACAGTCAGAAAAGAATTTCAGGGGTAGCGTTCGGCAGCTGACTTGGCTGATTTACCTGCAGGCCAGGTGGCATCGGCTGCAGGCCTTGGGGTGGAAACTAGTGCTCCGGTAAAGGCTGGGCCGGTTGCTGCTGTCTCAGATCAGAACTTGGCATTACATATCAAGACATTGAGTGGTGTTGCCGTCTCCCCTTTGGCAACCGAGGTTTTGATCGGTGATGCCATCTTGTGCAAAGACACAGGGAGGAGTGCTCCCAAAGAGGCTGTTGACCATGCTCCTGAGCTGGGCCATCTCAAGGCAGCGAAGACAGCTATGAAGCCCACTCGGCTGGATGATGCAGCGGCTAACCAAGGGATGGATGAGATCAATTCGGGGATTCTCAAGACTGATATAGGAAACAGCAAGGTGTTAATACGATGTTTAAGTCCTATTGGGGTTGCTATGGTGGAGCCTAGGTAGAGTGAACGCATCAAGAGTCAGTAGGTCGGTGATGAGGACTCAGTCAAGAAGGCTACGTGGCGTGTGAAAGTTCGAAACCTCGAACTAGATCCAAGTAAGTCTGGTAATAAATTTTTCTTTTTGTATTTTTCTGATGAGCAGATTATTGAAAAATTTGCTAGCATTGGAATTTCTTTAGAAAATGATAGTGTAGAGATTGCCAGTTCTATTAAAAATATTAAGAACATTGAGTTAGGGAGATTTAAAAATAAAAAGCCTATAGATGTTGAGGAGCAGGAGGATGAGAATCAGGATTACAGTGATATCTCAGGCCTTAATCACTTTTGTAGTGATCTAGATGATGTTTTGTTGGAAAATGATTTTACGTTGGTAACAAATAAGAAAATATCATCACGCTCCAGGAAGAAGAAAGGAAAAAACTTTCTTAATAGGCCAATCAAATTAAAATGATAATGAAAGGTCTTTTTTTGGAATAGCAGAGGTCTGGGAGACTTGGCTAAACATATACATTTGTGAATTGGTTAAGGAGTAGCATTTAGATTTTGTGGCCATTCTTGAAACTGATAAAAAAAAGACTTTTCTGTGTCTAGTCTTAAGCATCTTTGTGGTGGACAGGAGTTTTTGTGGCATTGTTCTCCACCACAAGGAAGGTCCATGGGGTATCCTTTTAGGGGTGGACACTCAGGTTTTTTATATTGGTTCTATTGATGATAGTGATTTCTATGTAAAGTTTCATTTAAAGAATAGAGTTGATAATTTCCAATGGGTGCTAGTAGCTGTTTACGGTGCAGCTAAAACTCAATTTAAGGAGAAGTTTCTTAATGAACTTGTTCATGCTTGTAGGAAAGAACCTCTTCCTATTTTAATTGGGGTGATTTTAATATCATCAGACATTCGGGCAAAAAAAATAAGGACAGCTTCGACTATAGATGATCTTTTTTGTTTAATGTTGTGATTAATAATTTGGACTTAAGGGAAATTGATTTATCTGGTAGACAATATACTTAGCCAATTCATTAGCTAATCCAACTTTTGAAATGCTAGATAGAGTTTTAATGAGTACAGACTAGGAGCGCAAATTTACGTTGGTCACAGTCACTGCTCTTGAAAGGTCTTTATCTGATCATATACTGTTGCTTTTAAATACAAGAGCGGCTTCTTATAAAGGGAATCAGCATTTATTTAAATTTGAATTAGGTTGGTTATTGTGAGGACCCCGACATATTTGGCTTGTAATGCTTAGTCATCCATTGACCCTAGCATCACAAACAAAATAACCCGTGACTTCGAGATATGCATACTTCCCAGAAATGCAGTATACACACCCCTTTACAAAATCATGCATCAATTCCATTCAAGACATAGAACCAAAGCACGAACTAGATTAAACAAAAGATATACATAATAGAGTTATTACAAAAGGGCCTGACCGGCCAAATAACAACTAAGAGAGTTAAATAAATAGCGGAAGCAAAAGCCATAAGATGACGATAACAAAAGCCATACGGTTTGCCTATAGCCCACAAGGCAACCAACCGGGCCGCCAACTTAGTCGTCAAATCCACCGCACATCTCACAAAAGTGAATCCCTGGGGATCAACCTCCTCTGCAACAAATTCATTAGGCAAAGCAAATGAGTACAAAGATGTACTCGCAAGACTTACGTGTAGTGTAACAGACCTATACATATGCTACATGCAAGCTTATTTAAGTGGAGGCTGTAGGTTGTTTTCAGCATAAAGCAAGTTTTTATTTGCAATAATTAAATAGATTCAAAGCAGTTTTACAATCTATTTTTAATTTGCAAATAACAGCGAGACAACAACATAATAACAATAGATAGATGACAACAACAATCCTGGAAGTGACTAACCCAATAGTCACCATAACAATAGCATGAATTACCCATTCATACCACCCGCATCAAGTTTTAATTAAAGGTTGTAGTCTAATTCTTGCAGGAAATAACCAAGCTTGTCCATAACCTAGGACGAGGCTATTCGAATAGATTTAACCCTGCAGGGGTGTACCAATGTACCCACACGTGAGACCACCTTTTCGCCAAGCTATTTAGCACACTTCCTTTGGTATCTTAAGCACAGTTAGTCTTACATGACACTTTCCAATAGAATGCATTAACTACGAGTCGCCCATATGGATAGACACTCATACGTTGATACAGGGTCATTGAACCTTTAGACAAAGGACCAATGCTCATCACCCTTAGAAAAGGATGATGCTCCTTGTAGTGGATGACGCTCCACCACTATTCGCCCAAAAACACACACAACACAAAGTTTAGTTTTCAACACAACACACACATCCACCATGCGACCCGGAATTAACGCACACCAAAGTACTAAGTCAAGAGAGGTTCCATATCCCCCTCACGTGGTTAGCACGCAAAAGTGTTTGGATCAATGGCGCATGTAATTCGGATCTTGTTGACTCGGGCATCATTCCAGTCACACAAAAAACAATCACACCAACATACCAATATGCCTAAGTCCAAAACATTTTATTTTCAGTTTTAGATTTACAAAGTAACAAAGCATAAAGTGCTGGACATATGGTAATAAATAGATTTGTGTGATCAAAGTTATAGACTAAGTCGATAACCGCCCAATTTTACCGTAAGCTAAGCATTTCTAAGCAATATCAACACGTAATCTACTAAGTGACAAGAGCTCATCCAACGAACTCTAAATCACAGAAAGATATTCCTAGGCTTAGTAGTAGAGATTGAACATTTACCTACAGAGTATGCATCTATAGGATCAACTAATCAACAATAATTTAACAACAAAATAGAGCATGCATACATACACTTTGCAAACAATATATTAGACTTTGAAAGTAATGGGATTAAACATGACCAAACTGCTTGCCTTGCTGGATTTGCTCACTAAGCTGCAGAGGGACACTCTCGGGATCAACGCACTCGTCGGCACCTAACGAAAAAGCGAAAAAGAACCGATAAGAACGAAGAAAACCGAAAAGACTCAACAGCCAACTTTCTCCAAATGCACTGAAAGTTTTACATCAGCAAGAGAATGATTTTTAAGGAATTTATCAACAAGAACCAATTGATTTGGATTCTCAATGCAAAAGTTATGGCCAAAACAAATCTACTCACTGGAAAATCTTTGGAAAATTCAAATCGAATTAAATTCTTTAGCACAAATTTCCAAAGAGGTGTTGCACCTGAGATTTTTATGGTAAATAAAGCACCTCATGAGATGAATAACACAATTGGATTCACCTCATTTGGAGCTAGGATGCATTTTCTATGATTTTTCAAAGACATACACAAGAGTACAAAACAAAATGCACCCACAAAGATTTTAAAAATAGTGGCATGCCTAAAAACTATTCCACCATTTAGTACACTAACAGAGGAAGCCAACAAAATTGGATTCACTCAAAAAGGATCTACAGAGAATTACTTATGCAATTTACAAGTTATTTGCAATTTTTAGAGCAACAATTAAAGTCTATTTCTAACCCAATTTATCAAATCATTTTCTGGAGCCGAACTAAGCTTACAACCATTTTTAGATTAAATCTGAGTTCAAACCAGAGCCAACAAAATTTGAATCAACTCAAATGGAGCTAAAATGAATTAGTTATGCAATTTTGAAGTTTATTACATTTTTCAGTTCACAATTAAATCTCTCAGGAATTTCCTAAAATTGAACCGACGTGGAAACTTATGGGCCGTTGATTTCGCATCGCACGGCCCAAGATGAACGGGGCGACGCGAGCGCACCCGCGCGAGACCTGATGAACATGGACCGTTGATCTTGGATCCAACGACCCAAGTTGAATCGCTGGCACAGCGTTTGGAACTTCATGCTATGACGCTTAACGTCTTGACGCGAACCGTAGATCGCGAGATGGATGACTCACAACTAACGCATAACCGGTCGAGTGCACACGCGACATCTCAACCCGCAGATTAAGGGATGGGCGGCCCTCAGCAGCGCCACTTCTGGCGTGCCAGTAGCGTCAAACAAAAAGCCCGACACGGTTGAGCTCGTCGCCGCGATTGGGACCACGGCGCAAAACCAAAAGTACTACCAGTCCGCAATACTGATCTTTTCTTGGTACCACTCACACCACGGGAGGTGGCCAGAAACGACGGCTAGTCGGAGAGCCTTGCCGCCATGCTGCTACCGGCAGCATAAAAAGAGCTCCATGACGGTCCAATGAAGTGAGTGCCAAGCCTCTAGGGACTAATTAGGGGCTACCTTAGCACAGGAGAGGCTCCGAGGAGGTTTGAGCTGCTGCCGCACGGCAAGTACCACGGCGGCGGCAGCGGCGGCGGCAGGGGACGACAACCTGAGCAAAGAGAGATGGACCACGTCATCGGGATAGCTCCAACATGGCTCAAGGATGGTCCTAGAGCGAGCAATTGGAAAATAGAGCACTCACCGGCGATGGGGACGAAAAGGGGGCGATTTCGGCTGCAAGCTCCAAACTTCAAATTCAAGCCGCTCCTGTAGAAGCAACCCAAAATTAAGTTAGGGGTCTTGATCACCTAGATGAGAGACACACAAGTAGCGCAAAGAGAGGAGAGAAAAAGCCAGCAGGCACCGCTTTCCGACCAGCTCGAAGCTTAACAATGGCGGAGGGTGCTTGGGGTTTTGAGCTCAACAAGCACAGAGGGTGCAAGCTAGAGCTGCGGGGTGGTGAAAGAAAGCCAATGAAGGGAGTTGAGAGCTTAAGTAGCCGGGGAAGCAAGGAGGCAACGGTAACACTCCCCCACAGTCAAGTCTGCCATGCAGACCAAGCGCGATGGGAGGCGAGTGAACGAAGGACTTTCGGGGGCGGACGCATGACGCACATTAAATGCGTGCAGAAGGACCCGTTGGCGAGGACGCGGAGGTGACCCAGCACTGCCCACGCCTCTGCGCGCGCCATGGCGTAGCGCTCGCGCGAGCACGAGGAAGGAGACGACCCGCCCACCGTTCGATTTTCATCCAACGGCTCACACGCGCCCGGGCGATCGTGTCTCCGCGCCAACGTGGCCCGTCTGATGACGATCCGACGGTTCACAGTGCACGCGCCAACGCGTCTGCGCCGGTACAGCTAGTTGGCTCGACCGAGTCAAGTGGCTCGAGCCAGGCTCCGGTCCGCGCCCGAGGAACAGTGGAAACCAGTTAGGGTTTAAATTTGAAAGCTGAGTTTGGAAGAATTTTTAGAGATAGCAAACTAACTCCAAAAATTTTGAAATTTAGACTGGAGCTTCCTCACTCTAGGATTAACCTTACATAAAATTTCGAGAGATTTTTATGCACTGTATTTTTCTCAAGAAATTCCTCAAGGTTTGTTCTAGGGTTTGACCTAAGGTCAAATTGGTTTGACTTGCCTCCAAAAATTATCAAATAATTTCTAAAAATTATGAAATTTTTCAGAGGGGTCACACAGCATCCCTAGAACCAAGTAAAAATATTTTCAAAGGTTGAACACAAGATTCTTGACAAAGTTGAAAAAGGGTTTGACTTTAGTCAACTGGAGGTTTAGGTTTTTGAATTCTCCAATTCCTTTACAAGAATTATAGAAAAGTTCAAAGACTACAAGATGTAAGAAAAGTTTTAATTTCTTCTTATTTTCTTACATTTGAAACACACACCCATATTAGGTCACATTTGAAACACAAACCCTGGTTTGGTTACATTTGAAACACAACCTATATTTGGGATGTTACAGTTATATTGGGAAGGGTTTAAAGAAATGGTGATTAATGTGTGGAAAAAGGAGAATAGAGGGCATTCTTTCTTACAAATTTGGCAATGTAAAGTTAGATCTCTTAGACAATTTCTTCGCGGTTGGGCTAAAAACTGTAGTGGGACTTATAAAAAGGAAAAATTAGAACTCAATTTTTTAATTGATACTTTAGATAAAAAGGCTGAGTATTGGCGTCTATCTGATGGAGACTTTATCTTAAAAAATTTTGCTAATGATCGATTAGCACATCTTTTAAGAGGAGAAGAAATTAAATGGTACCAAAGGTCCAAAGCGAAATTTCTTTTGGAGGAAGATCGAAATACTCGTTTTTATCATTTGATTGCGAATGGTAAACATAGAAGATAAAGAATTTTTCAGCTTGATCAAGATGAGGGGATAGTTCGGGATGATGTACAATTAAAAGAGTATATCACTAAGTATTACAAAGGACTGTTTGGACCATCTCAAGTCAATTATTTATCAATGCTTGATGCTTTTAGGAATGATATACCTCAAGTTTCGGATACTGAAAACAATTACCTTACAGAACCGTTCACTGACAAGGAGGTAAAGGAGGCGATTTTTCAAATGAACTAAAACAAAGCACTTGGACTGGATGGCTTCCCAGCAGAGTTTTATTAGATGTTCTGGGAAGTCATTAAAAATGATATGATGACTATGTTTCATGATTTTCATAGATGCTTCCTACCTCTTTTTAGCTTGAATTTTAGGATCATTACACTAATCCTAAAAAAAGATGCTAAGCAAATCCAAGAATATAGACCGATTTGTCTTCTAAATGTTAGCTTTAAAGTATTTACTAAAGTGGCTACTAATAGATTTATTGGTGTAGCTCAAAAGGTTGTTGGCTCTTCGCAGTCAGCTCTTATGCCGGGGAGATTTATTCTTGATGGAGTTGTCACCCTCCATGAAACCATTCATGAGTTACATAAACAAAAATTGGATGAAATAGTTTTTAAGGTCGATTTTGAAAAAGCTTATGACAAAGTAAAATGGCCTTTTTTTACTTCAAATCTTAAGGATGAAAGGTTTTTCACCTAAATGGTGCTCTTGGGTAGAAAGCTTCGTTAGGGGAGGGAGTGTGTGAATAAAAGTTAATGACGATATTGAGTCTTTTTTTCAAACTCAAAAGGGTCTTAGGCAAGGTGATCCGATGTCCCCAATTCTTTTTAATCTTGTTGCAGACATGCTTGCCATCTTTATTTCACGAGCTAAAGAAGAAGGTCTGTTATCGGGAGTAGTTCCTCACTTAATTGATGGCGGGTTGTCAATATTACAATATGCTGATGACACTATCCTCTTCTTGAATAATGATTTAGAACAGGCAAAAAATTTCAAACTTATTATATGTGTCTTTGAACAATTATCAGGTTTAAAGATTAATTTTTACAAGAGTGAGATTTTCTGTTTTGGTAATGCCAAAGAAGTTGAATCAAAATATACTCAGCTATTTGGGTGTGAAGTGAGTACTTTTCCTTTCAGGTACTTAGGTATTCCAATTCACTTCATGAAATTAAAGAATTGCGATTGAAAAGGGGTTGAGGATAGAGTTAAAAAGAAACTTAGCAGGTGGAAAGGAAAAAACATGTCTGTTGGTGGACGTTTAGTACTTATTAAGTGGACGTTTAGTACTTATTAACTCGGTACTCAGCAGCCTGCCAATGTTTATGCTATCTTTTTTTGAAGTTCCCAGAGATGTTCTTAAAAGACTTGATTTCTATCGATCTAGATTCTACTAGCAAAGTGATAGCCATAAACGAAAATATAGGCTTGCTAAATGGAGTTTAATGTGTACACCCAAAGAGCAAGGCGGTTTAGGCATTCAGAACTTAGACACAAAAAATAAAAGTTTATTAGGGAAATGGTTATTTAGGTTGCTTAATGAATAAGGGATATGACAATCCTTACTAACAAGGAAATATTTGGGTGATAAGAGTCTCTCGCAGGTGATTAATAAACCTGGGACTTCCCAATTTTGATCAAGTCTTATGAAAAATAAAAACCAATTTCTTTGATTTGGTTCATTCCAGGTTAAAAATGGAATGCAAACCAAGTTTTAGAAAGATGTATGGTTAGGAGACACTCCTCACGAAAAATCAATATCCAATTCTCTATACGGTAGTGAGGAGAAATAATGATACAGTGGCAAATGTAATGAGATCGGATCCTCTACATATTTCGTTTCAAAGACCTATTATTGGACCTAAGTTGCATGCTTGAAATGAGTTAATTCTGAGAATTGCTAATTTAACATTGAGCTCTCAAAAAGATGTTTTCAGGTGGAATCTAAATAAGTCTGGACTTTTCTCGGTACCTTCTTTCTATGGGGCCCTAATCGGAACCAATCAAGTTCCCATTAGGGATTTTTTTTTGGTTCATTAAAATCCCGTTAAAAGTGAAAATATCCCTATGATATCTCAAAAGAGGGGTAGTATTAACTAAAGATAACCTGTTTAAAAGAAATAGTAGGGGAAGCAAAAAGTGTTGTTTTTGTATTATAGAAGAAACAATTCAACATCTTTTTATTGATTGCCATTTTGCACGTCTTGCATGGACTGCTCAATGTGCGTTTAATTTATCCCCTCCTGTGAGTATAGCGCACTTGTTTGAGAATTGGCTAGCCAGTATTCCAAAGATTTTATAGTCACAACTCCTAATGGGAGCTAGTGGCTTATGTTAGTCTATTTGGTTATGTCGGAATGATGTTATTTTTTATTTTTTTTAAAAAAAATTATCACTAATCCATTGCATGTTATCATTTTGAGTAGGTATTGGCTGAGTGCTTGAGCAAAGTTACAGAAATCACCTCACAAGGAGGCAATGATAGCTAGCATCGCCAGATTGGAGTTTGCAGCGAAGCAAATTTTAAACCTTCATAGATGACAGTTTAGTCACATAATTTGTAATGATTAAGTTTCATTTCCATTTATCTTTTGATTGTAAGGCTTCCAACCACTTTTTAATGATCTGTGATCTTTATGGTATGTCTTCTTAATAAAATAGGTTATATACATTCTTAATACAGAGACCGGGAGATATTTTTCTCGTCCATTATCTAAAAATGAGCCATCAACCATTCAAATCCGGCAGAAGCTGAACTATGACAGAAGGCTCTGGCTGCATGCCATGGGCCCTTTATGGTGTACCAAGACAACAAGAGTTCGGACTGGGATCTGCTACAGTATATTTACTCGACTGCATCCAAGGAATGGACCTTCGATCCTGGAGACTTTATATTTCAATTGTGCGATCATTAAACAATTGCGGAGGATCTCTGTTCATCAGGTTCACAAGCAACTCAGACAAGCCTGTTTGTTATCTTAACATGCAAAATGGAGCAAAACAAATGTTACAACATAGTTGTCAAAAAGCGATAAATCTAAACAAATATGAGGGTTTAATGTCTATCATACATTGCCTTCAAAAAAGTGTCTCATACATTTAACGTCCTTATGACCACTTACATTTATAGGATCTTCCATTTTCGGAATCCGCCATAGGTAGGAATACAATGTGGAATGCTTGTAATACATGCATTCCGTATACAACACAGATATCACATATACAGATAAAGATACAACGATACTTTGTATTATATTGTATAAATCTGAAGGCTTCAAACCAAATGGTCTATCTATGTACAGCATCCAATCATAAATTGAGACATGAAACACGATCGATTAGATTTAGAAGTAGAGGCACGAGAACATTTTACCGGTTGGATCATGAATGTCTGCTTGTAGCAGGGTATGAAAAAAATTACTGCTCTTCAGCAAAAAAGTTGGGCTCTGCCGGCTTCTGTAACAACCTTGCAGGCACTTCCTGCAAACGGGCCTTTCGGGTGGCATTTTTCCGTAAGATCCGCATCATGTTGCCAGCAAAACGTGAAGCATATAGTGCCGCACCGAGACTGAGTGAAGTAGAGTCATCACTTACAATCGCTGCTTGCAACCTCTTCTCCTTCTCAAACAAAGAATCTTCCAGCTTCTTTCTGCAGTATCTGTGCCAAGCAGCCTGTATAAAACAAGCGGCCCAGGTTCTCCATTGTTGTGAGTAGAATCTGAAGGTATGCTGGAGCTGTTTGCTGTGGAGCCTCCTGAACTGGGTGGCCACAAACTTCAAGTCATCAGCCCTCAGAGCAAAAGCTTCAACTTCAGACATTGTCTTCAGTGTCCTGGTTGAGCTGGGAAGGTTTGAAGCTGAAGTGGGGTCAAGAGCCCAAGTGAGGAGCTCCTCGCCACAAAAGTCTCCACCATTGAGAACATTGGAGTTGAAGAAGCCTGTTTGTCCGCCATTTGTTGTCATACTCTCGAGATTTCCTCTCATGATGAAAATCATTTCATTCACTAGGTCTCCTTCACGAATGATGCAGCTGCCTTCTGTGAACAGCATGGGCTTTAGACGATCACACATGGCATCCAAGAGCTGATCGTCCATGTTTTGAAACATAGGAACCTGCAAACGGTGGAAAAGGAATAAAGATGAGAAAGCTGATGAACTAAATTAAGGGATAGCAGGTATTGGTCGACACAACAAAACTAATTGAAAGGTGAACTATGAATTAAGTATAACAAACTCTAGGTCTCCATATAAGCCATTTAGTTGGAAATTTACACGTGATGTATCAAATGAGGACCTTTTAGAAGTTATTAACTAATATTCAAGTTGAAAATCAAAACTGGCAGTGGGAATTTTCTAAACGCATATGGCATTTCAGATACATTGAGGGAATGGTCATTGGGATAATAGCATGTGACTCTTCACTCTTCAGAACTTAAATTTTTCTATTGCCTGGTTTGCTCTAACAGCTTAGAGACAACAAAGTGTGGCTGGCTTTAAAGAGACGATCAAGTAAAAGCATATCCAAAGGGAAGTAATTTGGCACATGAAGCTGAACAACCAGGAATTGCCCTTTCAGTCAAATGTCAGTTATCCCATAACAGTACTGGGTTGGCCCTTCCCCTTCTCTTCCCTTTCAGCAATCAGAAATAAATTGAATCGAGCCCCCTTCCAGTTTAGACCAGTGTTCCCGTAGGCGCTAGGTGGAAGGCAGGCGGCCACCTAGCGTCTAGCCCGCCTAGGCGCCGTCTAGGCGGTAGTACAGAACCAGCAGTCGGGAGCCAGATAGGAGAAGAAAAAGATAAGAGAAAGAAAAAAGTTGAACTTACCTAGCCGGCTGGCCCAGTCCAGCCCATCACTTCTGCTGTCCCTGCATGTGACGCTGCCCTTGCTTCTCCCCCTCGCCCTGCCCTCCACTGCCGCCACCTCTCTCTCTCTCTCTCTCTCTCTCACACACACACACACACACACTGCCCTGCCCTCACTCTCTCCTCCCCTCTCCCGTCCCTCCGCCGCTGCCTCATCTCCTCCCTGGTGTCGCTCCGATGCTCACTCCCATCAGCACACAGCGGCGGCGAGGAGATAAAATCCGGCGGCGGGAAGCGGAATCGACAGTGTGGAAGTGGCAGCGACGTCGATCCGGCCAACGGCATGATGGAATCGACAGGGGCGATGCGGAAACAACAGCAGCGATGTCGATTCGGCCGGGGTCGATGTCGAACCAACTCGCTTAAGTCGTCCAACTAGTCGCGACTAATCGGCAAGTCGGCACACAGGCACCGACTAGTGCCGTCGACTCGACTAGCTACGCTAATCGTCCGACTTGCCGACTAGTTGGCGACTAGCCGCGACTAGTCGGCCAGCACGAGTCGGACGCCTAGTTTTGGCCCAGTGTCAGCCTTACCCAGCGCCCGAGATAATACGAGAAAGGGGAAGGGCATACCAGATCCAATCGAGTCTCAGGCTCTTGGCTCCCCCACTCCCCACGACACCGCCAGGAGAGGGAACCCTAGCCCATCACCACCCCCATCCACGCTGCCGCCACCTCCTCTGCAGCCCTCCCCTGCCTCCCTTCTCCCCTATCCACGACACCGTCGCCACCTCATCGGCCCTCTCGAGTTGTTGTCAACCCACGTCCATGACACCGCCGCCACCTCCTCCTCAGCCCTCCCTAGTCGCCGTCGACCCCGTCCAGGCCGTCGTCGCCGCCTCCTCGGACCTCCCCAGTTGTCGCCGACCCGAGCCGTGGTGACCGGTGAGCACTCCTCCCCCTTCTCCTCTCCTCCCCTCCTCTAGCTCTGCTTGCTTGTGCCATCTCTGCTTGCGCCCTCTGCTAACTGCTTGCGCTACTAAGTGCTGAACTGCTGGCTGCGTGTGTCTGCTACTCTGCTGTAACGCTCTTGGTTGCTAATGCTTGCTCTGTTTTAGTAGTAGTACTAGTAATAGTTGGTAATAGCAGTAGCAGTATTACATGGCAGCAGCAGCAGTATTAGTAGGCAGTAGCAGGATTACTAGTAGTAGCGGCTAGTAGCAGTAGAATTAGTAGTAGTTGTGAATAGCAGTAGTAATAGGCTAATAGCAGTAGTACTAGTTGTTTTTCTCTTTATTTCATGATGTATAATATGTATATGTGTATAATTATTGCTACAACTTGTACATTACATGCCCTGTATATATACCTCCTAGTCTGCCGACTAGTCATGGCTAGTCGCGACTAGTCGGTCAAGTCGACAAGTCGGTCCCCTTGCGACTCGACTCGACTTTACGACTTAATAACCTTGGCTTCAACGCCGCCTTGGACCACCTCAACGTCGCCTAGCTCCGCCTTGGACTGCCGAGGCGGCTTCGCCATCCAGCCTGACGATTAGGGGCAAATCGCAGTAGCAGGCTGGCGTCTTTGTTACTAAGTCGCCGACTAGTCGTGGATTAATTAACTAGTCAGTACATGGTTGCCGACTTGGGCCAGCAACTCAACTTGGAGTGCTAGTCGGACGACCGGATAGCTAATCGACGGCTAGGCGTGACTAATCGACAATGGCAAGTTGCCCGACTTGCTGCGCATGGATGGCCCACTGTCAAATCGAGAGGGATATACCATGGGGAGGGGGAGGAGGGAGGAGGAAGAGGTGGTGGTGGTGTTGGCGATGCAGCGGTGGTGGCATACATGAAGCAGAGGAGCAGAGGAAAGGGCCTCAACTCGAGTTGCGGCAGCTGCGACGACGAGGAGGAAGAGGAAGGGGGAAGGAGAGGGGGAGGAGGGAGGAGGGAGGAGGGAGAGAGCAGGGAAGTGAGGAGAGAGATACAAGCGACTATGAGGAAAGGGGTTGTGGTAGCGGCGAGGGAAGGGCGGCGGCGACGGACAAAGGATTGCACAACGGATTGCTTGCTTGCTTAAGCAAGATGGCCCATATTTGCTCTTACTAAGGCAAAACCTGCTATAGTAGCACCTCCTTACTCCCCACTGAGCCGCCGCCAACATGAACTAACTACACAGATGCACAAGCTAGCAATGACTAGCTGCGACGAGGCTGCCGCCAGCAATGACAAGCTGTGACAGGGCTTCTTCACCTCCTAGTTAGTCTCCTCTCCTCTCCGCCATTTCTCTCCTTCTCTCTGTTTTGCTCTACTATGTTCTGATCTAGAAATACATAAGCAGCAGCTGGTGGTAGATGTCTATGAAATAAGCAGACTAGTCTTCGACTAGTCGCGACCAATCACAAGTCGGTAGCACGGCGACTCAACTCGACTTTGCGACTTAATTGTTGGAATGAACCCTTGATCTATTCCAATAGGCCAAAGGCCAAAATATACATGTTACAGGAGTAGGTAAATATGCAAAGAACACCCTATATAAGAGACATTTATAACATATCTAACACCCCTCAAACTCATGGTAGATCAACTACACTGAGTTTAGAGAGGTAGAAGCTATGTTGAGCTCTAATCTGTGCCTTAGTGAATAAATCTGCTAACTGAAAATCCAAAGACGCATACTGAAGAGCAATAAATTGGTCATGCACCTGCGATCTCATGTATGAAGCATCTACTCCAATGTGCTTGGTGAACTTATGCTTCACTGGATCTCGAGAGCAATGTTGATCGCACTAGTACTGTCTAATAAGAGAGGAGTCAATGCAGAAACTGAAACACTAAAATCCTCAAGTAGCCACCAAAGCCAAGTTATCTCAGCTATCAATGTCGCCATCTGCTTCTTGGTCTTCCAGGCAATAAAAAAGGAACAAAGGAACACACAATAGGCAAAAAAGAGACCGGCGATCAGAAGGATCGCTAGCCCATGTCGCATCAAAGTACGCCTAAAGCTGCAGAGAGCTGGAGTGAGGAAAGATAAGGCAACGACTGATGGTCCCGTTAAGATATCGCAGAACATGAAGGTGACTGTAGTAGAGCTGAGTGGGAGCAGAAACGAACTGACTCAGAATGTAAACTGGGTGGGAAATATCAGGCCGAGTGATCTCAAGGTAGACGAGGCTCCCGACAAAATGGCGATAACAAGTGGGATCCTCAAGAGGTTGCCCATCAGTGGGCCGAAGGTGAATACTAAGCTCCAGAGGAGTGCTCACCATGCGTTGATCAGAAAGACAAGCGCAAGCAAGGATATCCTGAATGTACTTCTCCTTGGAGAGGAAGTAGCCCTCAGGCGTAGAAGTGACCTCAATCCCAAGGAAGTAACAAAGAGGACCCAAATCAGACATCAAGAACTGCTCACTGAGACGCTCCTTCTCAAAATCAATGTATTGAGAGTCATCCCCAGTAATGATCATATCATCCACATAGGAGCGTCTGACCCCGAGGAGAGGTGTACAAAGAGGGCAGGGTCTTGATCACTAGCGAAGAAGCCGGCAACAGTGACAACAGAGGAGAAGCGGTCAAACCAAGCACGAGGGGCTTGCTTGAGACCATAGAGAGAGCGACAAAGACGACAAACCATACTATCAGGAACAGAATACCCAGGAGACGGCTACATGTGTACTTCCTCACGCAACTCGCCATTGAGAGGCATTCTTAACGTCCATCTGAGAGAATGACCATTGTCGAACTGAGGCCACAGCAAGAAGTGTGAATAGTGGTTATGTGGGGGACAAGAGCTAAGGTATCATTGTAGTCACAACCATGCTACTGCTGAAAACTACGTGCCACAAGACAAGCCTTATAGCGCTCAAGAAAGCCATCTGAGCGGGTCTTGATCTTGTACACGTGACACGCGCAGGTAAGGGCACAAGATCCCAAGTGCTAGTACGCTCCAAAGCAGCAATCTCCTCAGACATTATGAGTCGCCACTCAGGGTGAGTAGCAGCCTCACGGTGGTTGTAGGCTCAAAAAGAGCAGCGGCTGCGAAACCGTAGCGCTCAAGAGGCCTGATAGTGCGACGATCACAAAGATGGTATCTGGGAGAAGGTGGAGCAAGACCCAGCAAGAACGGAAAAGAAGAGCTGGGAACAAGGCCCAACAAAGACGGAGGCTCCTGGAGAAGTAGTAGGCCGAGTACGACGAGAGTAGTGCAAGGAAAAGAGAGAATCTCAACAGAAGAGCTGAAAGGAACCTCCGGAGGAGAGGGAACAGGTGGAGCCGGAGGAGAGGGTAGCGAAGAAGGTAAGGCGGAAGTGAAACAGAAGTGGGAAGTTGAGTGTCAGGAAAAGTCAAAAAGGAGATCGACTCAACAAGAGAATCTGAGCTAACAATAGGGGGACGAGGGTAGTAAGGTCTGGACTCATCGAATGTGACATCCCAAGAGATCCTCACCCGGCGAGCAACAGAGTCGTAGCGGTAGTAACCCTTATACTCAAGATTGTAGCCAAGAAAAACACAATCAACTAACTAGGTACGCTAGAGCCCAACCGTAGAGACGCTCGACAGGGGTAGAACCCTGAAGCGCAGTGGAAGGTTGCATGTTGATGAGGAAAGCAGCAGTGAAGACAGCCTCAACCCATAAGTCAGGTGAAACAGAAGAGGCAAGCATGAGAGTGTGAGCTGTCTCAAGCAAGTGATGATGCTTACACTCAAAGACATCATTCTGAGCGTGAGCACCAGAACAAGAGTATTGGGAAAAAGTACCCTACTCAGCGAGAAAACTTCATAAGCGGCGGATAGGTATTCACTAGCAGAATCAACACGAAAAACACGAATGGCCAAATCAAACTGAGTGCGAACCATGATGGCGAACATCTGGTAAATAGAGAGAACTTGACTGCAAGAAGACATGAAGTACATCCAAGTATGACGAAAATAATCATCAATAAAAATCACATAGTATCGATGACCCCTTTCGAAATGAAGGAAGCTGACCCCTAAACATCAGAGTGAACAAGATCAAAAGAACGAGCAAAAACAGAATCATTAGAGGGATATGGGAGCTAAGCTTGCAACCCATACAATGTAAAGAGGTGTCACCAGAAATAGACCCAAGAACACCACGACCTATTAGTGATGGCAAACGCGATCCACAGAGATGACCCGAACGATAGTTCCATTGAGTGAAGGAAGCAGTAGAAGACGTAGCAAAAACAGAGGCAGTTGTAGTGGTTGACTAGCTAGTGGAGACAGCGGAAGGAAGGTGCAACCAGTTGAGCTCACAAAGACGCTGCAAATCACGCCGCACCTGGGCACAACATGAGTCAGGCTCAAGAACACGACAGTCGTGATCAGTGATCTGACCGGCCGACATAAGTTGCATAGTAAGCTTGGGACACATGAGACTGAGGGAACATGAAAGGAAGAAATGGAAAGGGTGCCTCGGCCTGCAACAGTAGGAAGAGAGGTCTCATCTGTAGTCTAAATAGTGGAATGAAGAGTTGTGGGACTCACAGAAGTGAGGTGAGTAAAATCTGGTGTCATGTGAAAAGAAGCACCAAAGTCCAAGATCCACGGAGACAAGATACCTGACGAGGGAGGTAACAGAGGCGAGGAAGACTGCTGAGAAGCAAGAACCAGACGAGCAGAGCCCGAGGAGTCTGAGGACGAGCCGACACCAAGGCACTAGAGCAGGGAGAGGAGCTACTAGGTGGCGTCACCGGAGGAGCCTTGGAGAGAGTCGCCAACTCCTGAGTGGGAAGAACATCCAAAGAACTTCGGTGGACGTCCACCCCTACTACCCTGGTCCCTCCTCTTATGCGATCCAGGTACTGTGGGCGTCATCTTTGGCGATGAGTGCAGCGGAGACTAGCGATGAGGCAAAGAACCACCGGTGTCGCGGGAGCTAGAGGGGCCATGGTCGGTGCTAAAGGAACAGTCACTGAAGCAGACAAGACAGCCTACATCTGAGCCGTACCACAAAGACAAGTCTCCTCAGCACGAATACCCGTGAAGGCCTCCACCAAGGTCGAGCACGTGTGGCGAGTCAAGAGCTGAGCACGCAGTATCAAACTTAGGTCGAAGACGCGTCAGGATGTCGTAGGGACGGTGAGTCTCCTGGTGAGCGTGGGGCCGCACACAGAAGGGACAGGTCTGACAAACATCAGGCCCCAGAGAATCGAGCTGACGCCACACCGCAAACATCTACCAGTAGAAGTCATCCACGATGGCATCAAACAGCTGAAGGGAGTGCGCGTAGTGCACGACGGACAGGTATATAGCATCACTCGTCGGCTGGTAGTGAGCTCGGATGCGATCCCACATCAATTGAGTCGTCGGCAGCTCCGCCACATCCATGGAGATGGCCACTAGCATGCTGCCTACCAGGATGGTGGTAGCACGAGCTTCGACATCCTGCCATCTCTCATAGGCATGCGGCTCAGACTGGTAGAGCTCCAAGGTCTCCTCCGGGCGCGCGATGGCGGCCTCTGAGTAGCTGATCTGCCGGCGGAAGCGAAGCGAGAACCAAAGCGTAGAGTGAGGCGAGCGGGGTTGCTTTCGCGGTGAGGTGACCTAGAGGCCTTGGTGTTGAGGTGAATCATCGGTGAATGTTCCACTCCGAAAGTTTGTCTTGTCGAACCGAACATGGAGGAGCATGATGGCGAAGGAGCCACTAGCAGTAGCCATCTGGAGTTGAGGCTCGAGTCGGCAATTTCGCACAAATCAAGCGAGGCGTCGGGCGGCCGAAACAAAGGTGCGGCCCATACAATCGAAATAGAAACATGGGACGATTTCGGAATTTTGAATAGATCCGTGGGGATGAGATAAGTTGTTGAGAAATATGAAATTGGAAAGTCAACTTCCCTATGGAACCTGTGATCGGTTGTACTGTACTTGTAGGGATCTGGCTTCGCTATTCACTCGGTTTAGTCATGGTATCGTGGCAAGGATCCGAGAAGGCAAGGGCCCGTCGTGACGGCGGATCAGGAGGCAAAGGGCTCGGCGTTGGGAGAGGAAGAGCAACAGTGGCGGCCGGATCCGAGAGAGCGAGCGCAGCGGCAGACCAGTCTTGAAGGCGAACCGGCAGCCAGACTGCTCAAAGTAAAGCGGCGGTGGCGCTAGCAAGGAAAAGGATCGGGATAGAGAGAGTCATGGCTGTGATACCATGTTGAAATGAACCCTTGATCTATTCCAAATGGTCAAAAGGTCAAAATATACATGTTACAGGTATAGATAAATATGCAAAGAACACCCTATACAAGAGACATCTAACATATCTAATGTTAATAACCTTGGCTAGCGCCTAGGCGGTCTAGGAAGCCGCCTAGGGGAACACTGGTTTTGACACTGCTGTTAGAACATACGACCCAAATGATAGGAATATACTGCTCATGGCGTGTAGTGAGCACAACCAAAACCAACTCAACAGACAGTTCAGAGCACCAAATACGGGCCTATCCAAAATAGTACATGGAGCGCATATAATTGCATAATGCATGTACCATTCTGATTAGTGATTACTGATTACTGATGCAAATGTATCTCCACCAAACCCATCAAACTTCAGGAACTGCCAGATTTGCACAACAGTCCAAAACAGCCAGTGTCCAGAACAGAACCATAACTAACATCTGCTGACACTAATGCAGATCCAGCAAACCCCACTATTTGTAATGCACATGCTACGAGTTGTTAGTTAAAAAAAATCTAACTTACCTATGGTCCTTGGGGAATAAAAGGCATATCTATATCATCAGTAAATGGCAAGAACATTCAGTATTTGACATATGATTTGGCATAACTTGCAGTAGAGCTCAGCATTAATTAAATGTGTATGACCCCAGAAGATAAATGTTATCTCCAGATGGGGGTACTTGAGAGTCTCAAGTACGTTCATTTTTCAAATACCTCCAGATGGGACAAGGAGCAAAAAGAGTATTCCCTTACAAATATAGTAGCAACATGTAAAGGATGAGAAAGTACCCTCATGAGAAGTGACAGACAAAGATGCTGCTTTATCTCTCTCCTAAGATCCTTGGGAAGATTTGTAAGAAGGCCCTCTTCATCAACCCCTCTTGTTTCTTGCCACCTATATTGTTCATGGCGCAGTATTCGCTCCTTGAGGTTCTCAGGAAGCAGTCGATGTGCCATCCATTGCTCTGTGTCACGCCTTTTCATTCTCATTTCTTCTATCGCTTTAGAGGCTGATTGTAAATAGGTCTGCAAACTCAACAAAACATGAAATTAGGAAAATTATGATAAAATTACACAACTTAGCTGCCTAGTAAGTATATTATTAAACTAGTTCTTCCTGCTTACACCTTAAATGATGAAGCTGTTGTCTTTACATATGACATAAGTACACTGCAGTACAAATAATCAGGAGCCATTTTAAGGAGAAATCAGAAATGATACATAAAGAGAATATGGATTGGTTATAACTTGTTAGTTGTGGATTATATTGAAAAGATCACTTGAAAACCTTTAAAATTCTTCTAAATAAAGATCTAAAAGTTTATGTTATTGTTATCCCATGTTAGCTGTGGATGTTCTAAAAACAGGTCTACCTAACTACCCGGATTTGCATAATCGTAACTGGGGAGGTAACAGGCCGCATAAAAGGTGGTTAGATGAGTTGTGGACACATGAATCTTAGCCCATGCTTTAAACCTTTAACACAATAATGTTCCACCCCATGAAATCCAAAGCTAGAGAAATATATTAACAAATCAGGCAACTAAAGAGATCTATTTTGCACGGGCAGGGGATATAACAATAGGGAAAATTTTGTATGTGCCACTGGAAATATGTGCAAATTCGGTTATGCCACCAGTGATTGACCATTTCGTTTATGCCATTGAATTTTTTGGCTGCATGTTGCTATTGCCACTACCGTCAGTCAAGGACGCCTTTGACCGCCATGGGACCTAACAAGCGTGGTAAATTGACAGATTTGCCCTAGCTCGTTTACTTTGTTTTTGCCACCGGTGGTTGAGGTCACATAACTTCTAGAGGGAAACTCGCCTATGTTTGGCGCCAATTTTTTTCCCATTCAGATCGGTAACGCTCAGTGGACTCATCATACGACTGCTATAATATGTGATAACATATTCATCTGCATGAACGTGTTCAGCCTCATGGTGTTCCTCAGCAGCACGCACCGATCAACGTCGTAGGCGCCCAGGTGCGTGCACGGCGAGAGCGCGCTAACCATGGAGCCCTCGTCGAGTCTCCATCCCTCGTGCACCATCGCATTGAATGACTCGAGGCACTCAGCCCACCGCCCGGCCCTCGTGTACACCGCGAGCAGCGTGCTCCAGCAAACCGTCGTCCTCCATCCGCTCGAACGCCCAATGAGCAGCTCCAAGACTTGCCGCGCTTGTAAAGCTAATGAGATCGTATTCGCACATGCTCATTCTTGCTGAACTCGAGCTCCACAACGTGTCCCTACGTTGGAACTTGAGGACGAATGGGAACATGTAGCTGTCGGGCTCAACGCCCTTGTCGAAATCTGCCGACGTCTGATCGCGGACGCCGACGTGGCCGCGCATCAGGGTGTTGTAGTCGAAGGCCTCCGACTCATCGAGCAATGCGAAGATGGATGCCGCGTACTCCATGCCGAGCTTGATGTGCCGCGCATGCGCCTTCCTGACCTCGTCCAGGCTCCACGCCGAGACCATGGCGCAAAATGGTGCCCGCAACTCCCTCGGCCTGACCTACTCAAACCCTGCGTAAATGCCCGGTTGCAGGCGCGGTGGTTCTTGGCGTGGTGACCTGGTGCTGCACCTGGGAGAGCACTAAACCTCCCACCACGCTACTACCATCGACGTGCAACAAAGCGCAGGCAATGACACAAAACTACCATTCCAGAACCGCAACAGGTGGCTACATGGATCTCCTGGCTCCTGCATTCACAAGGATCGGTTACCGCAAGGAGTAAAAATCGCATGTCCCTCTCTCCCACTCGCATGTCCCTCTCTCCCACCCAAGGGGTATTTCGGTCTTTCTTTGCTATCCTGTTATAGTCTAGCCGGTCAAACAAGCGGAAGCTAACACTCAAAGGGCCTTGACTGACAGTAGTGGCAATAACAACATGGAGCCAAAAAATTCAATAGCATAAACGAAATGGTCAAATTTCCAGTGGTAGAACCGAATTTGCACATATTTCCAGTGGCACAAACAAAATTTTCCCATAATAATATGATATTTGAAAACTGATAAACTAAACAAAAAGGAAATAGCATCTGAAAGTTCAACTCCAACATACTCGTTATAGCTGTCAGCTATAGCTTGCAATATTGGCAATTGCTTTGTTTTTAAGCCTATATATATAAAAGGAGATGCATTAGCTGTTTGTTTTTATGCTACATGAAATACATATATAAATCCAAATTTTAAATAGAAAAAATAGTTACAAGGCCTTGATGTTTGTTTTTATGCTACAAGAAATACATATATAAATCCAAAATTTAAATAAAAAAAACGGTTACAAGGCCAATTACTGTATACTACGCTACAAGGTGAGGTGACCTAGCGAGTCCATGTTACCGAGTTTTAAAACCTAGTCAGTTCTTGTTAGCAGCTAGCATGATTGTGGAGTCCACTATAAGGCCACTAGACTCTTGCTACAGGGCTTGGGCTTACATCTGGTACTTGAATATCAAAGACTGAGGCTACTAGGAATGGCAGCATCTCTAGACAGCTAATGCTACAGAACAAGCCTACGGATTTACCTGTTTGAGGCTAATGCCACAATTGGATGCACTTAGAAACAGGTTCATTTTAAAGCAGGGTTGGTTTTGCAATCCATTTCATTTTTGGGTTTTTTAATTAAAAAAATGACTTTTTTTTTCTCTAGGGAAAATATTGTCCTTAGAATCACTCAAGCATCTAACTTCCATAGAGTTACGCAAACAAAAGCTTGATGTTTATCTGGTATTTATGACGAGCTTTATAAATGAAACTCTGAAAGAGTTCAAAAAAAAACTCCAATGACAGTTTCGTTTCATTTTGCCCAATCATTTCAACTAAAATCGAGTGAATAGATTGGGTACCAACATTAAGTAGTGTGCTTTTAAGTTTAAACATGTCTCAAAAAACACATCTACAGGTCCACAATTTTGCATTTCCAAAAGTCATTCACAGGTGTTGCACTTATTAATAAATTGCCACTTAATCCAACAATAGACATAATAAGAAAATGCCGCCAATGGTAAATATCGTACCTGCACATTACCAATAAGGAGTGCAAATAAAACTAAACCTGATGTTGAGACAAAAACAGCAAACAAATTCTCCCATGTATAAGTGCTTGTTTTCAGGTTTTGACCAAGAGAACTGCAATAGATAGACCAATATATAATTACAACATCTTCATCATTCTTTGGTAGAAAATAAACTGAAAGTTGATTTTTTTTTCTGACAAACCTTAGATTTTGCAGACCCCACCAAAAGCAATAAAATAATTTTTCAAAGAAACTAGTCGATTGTGAAACATTTTGGAGAGCTGGTAGATAAATTCCAAAGATTGGGTCTGGATTGGGAGTGCCAGTGCCATTTGTTGGGCAAAAAGTTTGTATGAAAGTATTGTTTCCAGCTGTATTGCTTCCACAATATAAAGATGTAGAATTACAGCCATTCTGGTTACTACATGCTTCTCTCCAACAGGTATCTTCTCGTTGAATGGAAAGAAGGTACCAAAGAGCTCCAAGGACCTGCAAGCAAATAAAGCATCAGTTAGTAACATCTTTACTATGGCCAACGAAATATGTCCAAATTAACTGCACTTTATTTGGAGATTAGCCCTCGTAAAGAATTGAATATACTATAACAGACAGTCTGGTCTAAAATCACAAAGTTCACTAGTATGATATTGCTTAGTGAACCAGTACTTGCTTGGATAAGATGCTGTGCACCATTACAGTCAGCGTTCCCAAATCACCATCACCATCAGATCAGAAATTTCACTTTCATAATCCAAAAAGGCGATTGATGCATGCACGTCGTTTTAGAATAGACTTGCTAATATTTTAGAATATTTTACTTTAGGCATAGCATGCCTCTGTAGTCAATAGGTTTCAAATTCTTTTCTGAATCATTTCCCGACATTTTCGGGCATGCTTGTTCTTCTAAAAACTAAATGGCATGGGAACAATTAAGTGACAATCAAGGAGCTGATTTGCACACAGTAGTAAGTAGTAACTACTACCTCCATTCTCTTTTACTTGTCATTTTAAGCATCAACACGTTCTCCAATACACATGCCTGACGCACACATGCACCCATGCAGCAAGATTCGTTAAAGCAAGATGTGTCTCACTGTGACAAAATTATTCATTGTTTGTGCTATGCATATCATCTCTGGTTCTACAAGACAGTATGGTTTAACAGCTGATACTGTATAGTGTATACTATAGTTACACCAAAAAACATACAGTGTGTTCCATGAAATATGTTCCTCTGTGTTTTGATGATGTGACATTAATTGTTGGATAGAACCGCTATGAGTCAAAGTTAACATACATAAATTTCTGATGGTCATGAACCAAGGAGAATGATTTTTTAAAATAAAAAAAAAATCCTCACCTGCACTTATTTTTCTATTGTATTGATGTAAGACCACAAAATAAAATTCAATCAAGAAGAATCTCTCATGATTCACAAGTAGGGCATTATTATCAAACAATATTTACAAGGTTACAAGCATGAATGAAAAATAAGGTAAAACTATATACCAATGAAATCAAATCAACATTGATTCAGAACTGTAAGTGGTTACTTAGTTAATTTTAGTGAGGAAACGGGCCAGAT
>JAYEVD010000109.1:0-83617 GCA_036346405.1 Phyllostachys edulis | reverse complement strand
TCTAACATAAAAACTTTGATAATTGCATTTCATCCGACTGCCGCCCAAGCCCAAATGTGGTGTGCAGTTGGGTTTCAGAGGCCTGGTCAAAATATTAGGGCTGGTGTGGTGAAGGTCTCCAGGAGAAGCTCCGGTTGGTATCGCCCTAAAACAAGCCTGGCTGCCCGTTGTTGTGCTCAAGTCACTTTAAGGGATATCGAAAACTAGTTTTCAATCGAACTTTCATGTCATATATTGATTTTGTTTAGGACGAATTTAGATTTGAAGTTTTGTGGCATGGTAGATGGGTTTTGTGTCAATACCGCCATTTTTTCGGATTTTTTTCTCGTAACAGTTTGTATTGTTTCTCGAAGAGGATGCACATGAGTGCACCTAAATGTGGGATGCACTTGATATGATGTTCATTTGAGACCAAATTCAAAGCTGACGAATATGTTAGAGCTTTTGAAAGCTGCGGGGACCAAATCAATCCTCCAAAATCCAAATTTACACTTTTTATTCGTGAGATGGCCAAATCAGTAAAACTTGAGAGATAACTACTGGTGATGGACGGCTAGAACCCTACACCCTTCCTCGACGCACATCACCGGTTACCGTCACAAACTCACAATAGTGTGGACATTCGAGATGGCTACAAGGCCAAGCGCCGAACTGTACCGGAGATATCATATATAATAAGAGGCAATCATCCTGTGGTTACGAATCCAACAAAGAGTTTTGACAGAGGAGCCAGACGACATCAATTGGAAATGGACAGCTAGCAAACGGGCAATATACAGTCGGCAAGTTGGGCACATGCATACCGGAGCGGAGCACATGGTGATAAAGGAGCTGCAGCTCGGCACATGCCGGTTCTTCCATCATGTACGGATGTACCTCGTGCTATGATTTCTATGTATATGTATGTGGTATCAATGGCCAATCTGATGAGGTAAATAGAACCATATTGAAGAATTTGTTAAATGGGATGGGCCATTATGTATGCTTCATTTCCAAGTCAGTTTCTGTTAATTGCACAATTCTGAAGAACAGGTAGCTGCAGAAAGTGGTGGTAATGGTTGAGAAATAAGAAGCATATGCTAGTGAGCGTAGATAAACGTCAGCTGCAATTGTTGCCACTAATTGACAATAGTTAAAGAGTGAGGTACCGAGAGTGTCGGAGTACTACGCATATCATGTGCGACAGTGCGAGTGACGCACTAATGTTAGCAATCGAGAGCAATTTGCTTGCAGAACTGGAGATCAAAAAGGAAATAACGTACACAGATCTGCGTGATACATCACAAACCTAGAATTAGGGATGGCGAGGAGGGTGCACCTTTTTCCCCGACACCGGCCACCTTGAACAGTACTATATATCTGCTGCCTAAACAGCCATTTGCCCATGAGACTAATTTTCAAGTTGTTGTTATGAACCAGAGGGAGAATTTCGGAATTGGGAAGGGGGATCTGAGGAAAAGAGGTCATACTACTAGGGAGCAAGAAGAAGAGAATTGGGGAGAAATCAAGGAGGAAGGATTAGATTCAGAGTTCAGATATAGCTTGCATTCTTCACACCTCTTCCGGCCTCTACTTGCACTCACGCCAACTCACGCACTCGGACCATTCAGCCGAACTACAATAGTTCACCCAGTCTGATCCCCAAGTATTTCGGATTGGGCTGCCTTGGTTTTGTCCCAAACTCCTGCTCCTTGGCGCTGACGAAATCTTCCTCCTGGACGCCCAACGGAGGACATTCAGCCGATCATGAGGGAGAGGGCTGTGGGCCGAGGCCAAATGCTGCCACGAGGATTTTTTTTTAATTTCAATATCATTTTTTCGAAAATGCCAAGAAATCCAAATAAAGCGATAGAATACCATAATAGTCTTTTAGAATTAAATTACAATTCAGGTGTGTGTATTTTTTTAAAATATTCTGCACTTAAACAAAAAATCACTTTAAGCTTTAATTAAGTTTAGAAAAATCATAAAACATTATTTAAGATAAAAGTTGCAAAAATTGGGTTGTTGCACTAGTACTTAGCATTTTCTGTGAAAAACTGCCTTATCATCCGATGACCCATTGGCGACATGTACGTACATATATGCGGAGAGCATTTAGCAGCCTCGAACGTTTAGTTGGCTGTTTTCTTGATTAGTCTACCATTTTCTCGATTAATCCACCGTCTTTTTCCCATTTATATGAAAAATATTTTTGTTAATTACAATTCACTACTTTATAATATTGTACAATAACATAAACTATATGCATCATATAGATGAATTGTAAATTATATAGTTTATCTTGTGATTAATCATGCTTTATATTAACATCTTATTATAATAGTGATAAATATGTTGTTTTGTTAATTTTAAATATAAATCAATATATTATTATGAACATATGATAGCCCATTACATTCCGATTAATCGCCGCATTGTTGTTTGGTGTAGTATCCTTCAGATAAACCGAAGCTGCTTGAGGCAACGCAAGCCCGCCCACGCCGACAAAAATTTCCACCGTCCGATCGATTTCGACATTTTCTCGCTGCTCGATCCGTCGACGCGAGCCGAATGCGGCGCCCTTCCACGCCGCTGGTTCCCACTGGCGCACAAGCTTTCTTGGCAGCCATCTGCTGCTGGGCAGCTAGTAAGTATAATTTGTACACTTAGGGGGTCTAAATATAAAAATGTAAATGTAAAGGATATATGTCCTGTGAAAATAGAGAAGGGATAAGAGCAGTCCCCAGTTCCCCATTTCTGGGGTTCTTGGGCTCAGCTCTGTCTTCTGAAATTACTCAAACTAGAAGATCACTGTGCCATATGGCACGGGTGGTAATGGACGGTAATGATTTTAAATTGAGTTGTATTAGATAGATCATATAATCTGTAGTGTAGCTACATAGTTAAGTGTAGCATCTGTTGAACTAAAAAAATAGCTATTATTTGCAATATTAACATGAAGAGGAAGGGAGTGACGAAAGGGTCTGTATATATAAACTAAGCTGTAAACGTTTACAAAATAGTTACATCAACAGTCAGTCAATGGCATCAAACAAATTTATTAGTTTCACATGTTGGAATTGCTATAAGGTAGGAAGGATTATCAAGTCTAAGCTACGATCAAAATTAGAGAAACCATAAGAAAATTTATGAAAAAAAATTGCAACTAAAAGGTTTCACCCTCCCTGTTTAAAAAAGTTAAAAGTTTACTAAAAAAACCATTCAACCATATTGAAACTGGAAGTGCTATGTTCCCTTGTCTGTAGCAGCTTGTAGGGTCAGATGGTCTCCCCATTCTCTAGATCTACTGGGAGATACGTAAGAAGCTATGGATAACTCAAAAACTAACCGAATTTCTCTCTAAACTGTTAACATGATAAGCAGCTTAAATCTTTGTTCAATCGGAACCTTTTCATTTTCTTAAAGTACACCTTATATTTCGTTGGTATATAGCCCTCATAACGTTTTCTGAATTCCTTTAGCTAAAAACAGGATAGTGTTTCAGCATAGTTGCATATCCATGAATTACATGAGTAGTAATGTATGTAATACTAGAAGAAGTCCATGGTTAAGGCAAGAAAACTACTTGTTTCATAACTGCCTTTCTCACATGTTTGTGATAGTCAGGATTATAAAATATTTGGTTTGCCAAAGCTCGGAACTGTAACAATATGGTAAAGGGAATGCATTAAGTGCTAGACTCCAAATGAAGCAAGATGTAAACAGTTTTTTTTTTTTGCTAAAATGGTATAAAAGGAACGAATAAACATCAATAGTGTGATTGTTTGTTAAAAAACTCTAGGAATGCCAGCGGAAACTGGATGCAAAAAAAAAAGGAAGAGAAGGACCGAACAAATGGTAACAGTGTAGCCGTCTGTTTTGTTATTTTGCTACGTCTTTTATACTGGTCGACTACGAGGATGTGTCACCAGAATGAAAAAGGGATGAACGAATTTTTTTGTGGTGAATTGTTTCTATCTTTTTTTTACGCATTTAAGCTAGATGGTAGCAACACACTCAGACATTCTTACTGACAAAAAGAAAGTTTATGTGAGTATACGGCATAACAATTTATAAAAAAAGACAATCTAATGGTGAATTTAAGCAATATATACAAAAGACAATCTAATGGCAAATCTAAGCAATAAGAAAACATGTTTGGGGTATTAAAATTGCTTAAGAGCTCAGCTTTGTAATTTTCTTATAGAGGGCTGGTATTGATGATCATCATATATAGCTGCAAAAAAAGGCAAGCTATAAACATACCACGTATAGCTCTTTCTTGCTCAAGCAATCTAGAAATGCAGCCAAGATTAAGCAAGCACGCTACACACCTATACACAGGAGACATTCTCATTGCCAAAAAGAAAGTTTACATGAGAATATGACATGACGATCTATATATAAAAGACAATCTAACGGCGAATTTAAGCAATATATAGAAAAGACAATCTAACAGAAAATATAAGCAAAACGAAAACCATGTTTGGGCTACTAAAATTGCATCATATATATTAGCAATACATAAAGAAACAGGATACTGAGTAGATGTCAAATTGTGCGAGAAGGGTAAAATATTTAACCGAGTGGCTGAAAACCTCAGATAGGAACATACCTCCTATGATTCTGGTGTATGGTTATGAATGCTTGCTTGTTAGTGACAAAGGAAAATACATAATCCATCCCAATAGATAAAATCTACTGTTATGTGCTAAAAGGACATCACATGTGTTCAAGTGGTGTAACAGAAAGATAAAAAATCAGATTTCAAAATCAGCTTCAAACTGTTGCAGAAGATGTTGGCTTTGGCTTTTATAACCGCATGCTCAATGAAAATCTTTAAACATGTTATACACTCCAAATAATCTTTCACAAATCTATCTATTGCACTGCTGCCTCTGATAGACTCAAATCCTAAACATTATGAGCAAATCCCTTGGAAATTAAGCGTATTACCGTGAGAGTTCCTGTGCACTCTTTGGATATGATCCAGTTCTAGATGTAGCCAAGTTTGCTATCAGTCATGCTAACTTGCACACACGCATCATCATACCGAGCAATTATCTCAGCAACCTGTAAGCACATTCAGCAAAAATCAAAATAGAGACCATCACAACGTCTATCTCAACACAAAGTGTAAAAGAATAAGGTATATCAAGCTGGTAATACACAGAAACTGAACGATAAATAATGTAAACACCATGTAATCATTCAACATAAATCAAAATAGAGACCATCACAGTGTCTATCTTAACACAAGGTATGAATGAATAAGCTATATCAACTTGATAATACAAAAAAAATGAATGATTCATATCCTTTGTAAAATGAAAAGAAATGCACAGGTAATTTTATAGCTAAGAAAGCATGACATAAGATGTTGGCCTCTATAGCCGCATGCTCATCGCAAATTAATAAGTGTCAAGAAGCAACCTTTTTTTTGTTGCTGATTTATGACACACGATGCTATCTATCTATCGATATCATTCTGAAAGGAAAATAAACATCAGTAACGACAGGAATTCTTTCCATGACATGCATCCGCTGATTCATTGTCAAGAAGCAACCCTTTTTCCTGTAAAGTACGCAAGACACGATCAAGCATTTAAGTTTAGATAATTTACCATGTTAGCTAAACAGCAGGAGTGATTGGAATAAACGAATAACTTTGGTAGAACATAAAAGAATCTAGCGATTGTAGCCTGACAAGCTTATAATAAATTTGCAGTTTGTAGATTGCTAATAGTCTGTAAGTATCAAAGCAGCGATATTTCTATATTTCAGAGGATGTAGTAAATTAGGATTAAGAGCTTCTACCAGAACAGTAGCATGTAATCTTACATGTCAGTTTTGACAACATAGTCTTACATGGTATTGTTCGTTCTACCGGGACAGTCATATGTAATCTTACATGTTATTATTGAGAACTATAACGCACTACAGATACATTTCAGAGCAACTAAAAATCTGTTTTAAACCTTTTTTTTTTGTAGCAAACCGATTAGAGTGCTGCCTTCCTGAGTCTGTTCTGAAGGTCTTGGATAAAAAATTCTTCCATTGCTAGTGTTGACATGAAATGACCTGGAACTTCTTGTGATGCAGTATTTGTTTTTTAATGTCACAACATCAATATAAAATGAGATCTCCATGTAACCTGAGGAAAAAATTAGTGATTGTTAATTCAGAAAAAAACGAAATAGCTGGCGACAACCTTATATATATTGGTATCAGTGTTAGTCCTAACACTATAACATGCATGCGAAGAAAGTTAGATAGAATTGCAACATCAAAGCTCCATGAATAGCATTAATTTGGAGCATTCATAGCATAGGACCATAAATATATGCAAAGCAAAATAAGGCAGGATAGAAGGAAGAAGCTAAATAAAGATCTAGCATGGTTAGCCAAGCTTTAAGTATTAAGAACAGCTGAATGCGGAAAAAATTATCGAACCAAGGAAACCTTAAGGTGATGGACATGGTCCGTGATATATTTTAGGTACAAAAGGTATAAAACTTTTAATGCCTTAACATTTTCTGTAAAGCCTGGCATAGTTCACTAAAAAACCATATGTGATCCAGCAACACTTCATAGTAATGAAAACTGTGCTATGGTGCGTTTGCCCAATGTCTGTTTAGTAACTTTGTGGTCGTCCCATTACAAATGTAACACTCTTGTTAGTGGCAGTTAATAATACTTTTTTTGAACCAATATAAGATATGGCATTAATAAAAGATATTGGCTAGGAATTTGAAGACACTGTCAATTTAGCCAGCTATTTGCTTAATTATATTGACAAAGTAGATGTGTTATGCACAATGTATATCCAAAAGAAAATATGATGGCAAACCTAATCAATAAGATAATCACATCTGGGATCTAAAATTGCTTAGTAGTTCGGTTCTTAACCATCTCCAATGAATGGATGCTAGCAGTGATATCTGTAACCTTAGAAATTTCATTGTAGTCCTCTAACTGATGGGTGCTGTGATGAGTGGTTTAATGACTGGGTATTTGTGCGCCTTCATATGCAGCATGTGACATCGCTAGCTTAGTAATGATAGAAGGGTTGCTTTGTTGTATAAGATATGTATCTTCTGCGCTGGATGGATGCGAGAAGGAAGGACTTGTTTAGAAAAGCGAAGAGTGTAGCTATCCACCCAAAACAATATCGATTATCTGAACATGAAACGATGGTTGCTGCTGTAGGAGACTCTTATCAGGTTGAGGTTAGGCCTGTTTGTCCTATGGAAGATGGTAATATGACAATGAGGTTATACACAAATGTTTAACAAGAGTGAGAATACTATTGAAATGTGTAAGAAAAGCAGCTAGCTAGATGCAGTCTATATATATATATATATATATATATATATATATATATATATATATATATATATATATATATATATATATATATATATATATATATATATATTTTGGCAGAGTTCTTACAAAGATGGCAACTGCAGTTTCTTCTTCACCGTTCATTTCCATATTATGGATGTAAAATTTTGTTGCATATCCATTTCACATATCCAACCTGAATTTGTAACCACCGTAAATGAAATGCAGATAATTACTTGACTTATGTGCTGAAGATCTGTAAAAGATGTTCTGTATGAACAGCTAGTATGATTCAAGATGTGTACCAACCTAGCGTCACATAGGAAGACTCAGGTACCACCCGAGAAAAATTACTCTCAAGCAAGCACAGATCCAGGTATCCAAAGGCAAAGCTAATAATAGACTCTCAAGCAAGCACAGATCTAAGTATCCAACTCACTCTACCCCTCTCGTCGCGGCCGAGGAGGCAGCCTGCCTCTACCCGCCCTGCCGCTGCAGCCTCCTGGGCTCGGAGAAGCAGCTCCTCCTCTCGATAGAAGTTCCCCAATGGCAAGGCAAAGCTAATAATAGAAGTGATAGTTTGCGGCTACCGGGGAGGAAGACGGAGCGAGCGCTGATGGCCTGGTAGGGCGAGGGGATGAGCACGGTGCGGAAACCATATTGGGAAGGAAGAGAGGGCGGTGCCGAGGCGGCGACTGGGAAGGATGACGGAGCGAGCGGCGACGGCTGGGGAGTGGAATCGAGCGGTCGGGAGGAAGGTAGGGGCGGCGCCGAGGCGGCGACTGAGGGAGGGACCTGGAGGGCAAGGACCACGGGAGGAGAGCGGAGAGCAGATCCGGAGGGAGGGGGGGCGTGGAGGCGGCGTTTGGGAAGGACACGGCCTGGAGGGGCAAGGACTGCAGGGAGGAGAGCGGAGAGCAGATCCGGAGGGAAGGGCGGCGTGGAGGCGGCTATTGGGAAGGACACGGCCTGGAGGGGCAAGGACTGCAGGGAGGAGACCGGAGAGCAGATCCGGAGGGAGGGGCAGCGTGGAGGCGGCGACTGGGAAGGACACGGAGCGAGCGGCGACGGCTGGGAGGGGAATCGAGAGCAGCGGGCTGGTGAAAAGGGGGATGGAGATAAGCGAGAAGCGAGAGGAAGACTCGCGAAGAAGACGCGCTGGCGAGGCAACGTAGGCTCGCGTGCGTGGGTCAAGCGCAGGCGTCCGTTCGGACCAAGCACAGGAGGTCGCTCATCTCGCACGCCATCCTGTCCGTCCACTGCGCATCCTGTGGGTGACATTTTTCAGGGTGACGTGTCCACCGCCGGAGCTGGCCCTTTCCTTCAGGAATTAACTTTAGTAATTTCTCTCCATAATCAACATGCATTAAGATGTGGGTAACCTTCCGTTTGACGAGCGCATAGTGTTCTTCTCAACACTGGTCGTCAGTGGATGCATTTCCAAAAAAGTTTCATCTCGCCAGTGCGAACGAAGTGCATCTAGCGTACGTAAACACGTCAGGCAGATTCCTCTATTATTGTTAGGGACATGCAATCTCCACTAATTAATCAACAGATGATAAGATAACTCATGCCATCATTCGCAAGCCATATGATTTGATATCCGGTCTCGCTTGACGCTGCATAAGATAGTGGAGGGCAATGTGGCTTCGCTGGCCCGGAGCACTGTCTAGTCTAAGCACCCAGCACTAGTGAGGTGTGCCATGATATTGTTCCAAAGCATCTTTGCATTAGCTTTAATTTTGTTGCCTAGTGTATTCATCAATCTGCCATTCATGTTCTGCCGCTTTGCTTTCTTCTGAAGACTTGGGGCAAAGCTGGGGGAAATTGGGAAGCAACAGCTTAATAATTTACTCACTTTGTTACATGGTTGATAGTCTTAAAAAAAACATGGTTGATGCACTATAAGATGTTGGATGGATCGATCAGTGAGTACAACATTTTGTTAGCTGCTGTGTTTATATCGTTCGTGCCTTTGCTGTCGTGGTTTGAGAAAGCTTGGAAGCAACGTTTGGTGACATAAGTAAATGGAGTGAGACATTTCTTTTTGGACTTGACTTTTACACTGTGCTTATTTATTTTCATGATTTATGCCTTTTTAAACTGCCGGTTGTACACCAGAACGCCCAAGAACACTTCATTTTCGCACTATTTTCCTGAAAGAAGCAGCCATTTAATTTCTAGAACAGATCAGCTACTTTAATTGGTTTTTCAGGAAAAAAAGATACAAATCATTATTGTATCTAGACCTGTTCGATCTGATGAGCACAATTAAGTGGTTCATATCCTATCTCTTGAGCACATCATGCGTATGCCATACTCCAATGGGTACTTGTGCTTCATGATGCTCGATGATTTACCTCTTGTGCTCGAGAACCTACCTGTTGTAGTAGTAGTAGTTGTTGGTTTTTTTTTTGGAGGGAAAAGGACCCTACTTGTTGTTTACTACACTAGATGTCTTCTGACTTAAGCATGCCACTTGTCGCTTCCGATAGATTGCACGTTAATTGTTCAAGAGACTGCTTCCTTGCGTGAAGACGCATTTTGTGTTCAACGAGTTGCCAAATTATCCATGAGAAACTATTTGACCATACAGTAACTTACCTTAGAAAAAGGCATAAGCAAGTTGTCTTTTGAAAGGATGGAAAGAAATGCTCACAAACTTATATACATATAAATCCTTTACCCAAATAAGGATCCGTCTATGGTTGGCTGCTGTGTTATGCCGTGGAATCTAAGATTTGTTGCTGATAGTTGCAGTAAGTAGCTATTTCATAGAAAAGAAAAAAATAAAAGTATTATTGAGGCAATGATCCATGTATGTGAATTGTTCGATTTCCTTGATTCATTAATCGCTTTTCCACCATTCTTTTGTTCCATTCCCTTTCATCGCTCAAAATACATGAAAAAGAGGCAGCACAAAACAAAGTAATATTTTACATCAGCTAAAAAATATAGGAAAAGATTACGAGAGAATGCCTTTGCAATCTCTCAGTTTGCTACATGGCCTTGACCGCGTAGGTGTAGGTGTAGGCGTAGGCGCGTAGCAGAAAATGAATCCTGGGTTGTACTCGGGCCGTTCTTATTACCTATATCAATTCTGGTGAAAAGGGCCTCCACCGGTTGTACCACGTCGTTCGGAAAATTTGCTCTGTCCGATCTCGCTCGCGGCCGCTTTGGGTCGTCTGATTCGCGCCCCAGGCGCTTCGTGCGTTCCCAGCCAGTGGGCCTCGCCATCGGCGAAGTGGCACCTGTGTAGCCACGTAATTGTGCGCTCGCGCCTTTCCACCCCTCCCACGCTCGTGCCTTTCTACGCCCCCGCAAAAGCCCGCGCCAGCACGAAAACGCCCGTGCCGTTCGGTGCGGGTGAACTTCTAGTTCAATTAAACCGAGAAGGGAAGGCTCTCCTCCTGTATGGTCTCCAACGCCGGACGCCTCGACCGGCGGCCGTCGCTTATCCGTTGCATGAGCTCCCCGATCTCCGCCGCGGCCGCCGCGTCGTTGACGGCCATCTCATCCAACCGCGGCGCCCAGATAGGTGCGTCCTCCTCAGCCGCAACGGAAGCCCCGGCCGCCACCAGCTCGGGCGGCGCGACGACGACTGCCGCCACCTTGGCCGAGGCGAGCCTCCGCGCCCGAGCCTCCCTGGCGACAGCGGTCGCGAGGCGCGCCACGTCGGCGGGTGTGGCGGGAGTGCCGAGCCGCTTCATGGGGAGCGCGGCGTAGACGCCCCCGAGCTCGAGGTCCTCGTCCGCCCCGAGCGCCGCGATCCGGCGCCCCGCCTGCAGCGCGCGCGCGTCTGCGAGGAAGTGGCCCGGCGCCTCGAGCATCAGCTCCGCCGCCTTCGCCGGCAGCCTGACCAGCCTCACCCCGCCGTCCGGCAGCACCACCCTGGCTCCCCTCGCGGACCCGGGGATCCTGACCAGCGTGCACGACGCGAAGTTCCCCATGCAGATCGAAGAGATCGACCGAGTCGACGACCACGCGAGCCGCGACGTACGCTAAGTTAGCTGAAGAGAGAGATAGGGAGGAGTCGTACGTTGGTGTGCGTGGGTATTCTTGGGGAGTTGTGTGAGGTTGTGTTTTGCTTCCGCTGGGCTGCGTGGTCGCGCGCGCGATATATAGGTGGAGTGGCGTGAGTTGCTTGGGGAAGGAGTGGCGGAGTTGCTTGGGGGAAACGCGTGCGATCGATGTGTGGCGGGAGGGACAGCGACGACGGTGGTGATGGACCGAGGGGTGTCGTGTTCGTGAGTACGAGGAACAAAAGAAAGTTGAGTGAGAACTGAGAAGTGAGGTGGTGGTGGTGGCCTGGTGGATTGGCGTCGTCGTCGAGGTGGATTTGCGCGTGGGGCCGACCGGCCACGGGGCTGGGGGCTCGGGTCGTGGTTGGGCTCGCGCGCGCGGTGGCGGCCGAGAAAAATTATGAGACGAGGAGCGCGCGCTGCTCTGCTTTGGTGCGGCAGGTGGTGACGTGACTCCACTCGATCTACTCGACGCCACTCGGTCGAGCCGAGCGCATTCTCGGCCGGAATCTATATAGATTGGTCAGAAATTTAAACTAAAATATCGGACTATCTATATAGACGAGTAAGAATTTTGGTCCAACCAAACAAGGGCTTAGAGGATAATATTAGAGCTGCCAAAACACAATTGCATTGATAACTATTGACTACACGAAAATCATCGATATCATGTTGGTTCGCAAGATTGTGCTTTGAAGTGAGTAGTACTCCCTCTTGTCACAAAAGAGAGTCATTTTTTTTACTTTTCAAAGTCAACAATATGCTCTAAATCAAATCAACTTAATTTGACTTGAGTAGTTGTTTTTTCTCGCCTATTCTAATTCTTTTCTTATATTAGTATATTCTATTCTTGTCATATTCTATTATTTTCTTATATTGTTCTAGAAACCTTGTTCCTCATCTTTGCGGAATTTGGTGAATAATCTTAAATTGACTTTCTCGCCTTATTAATTTCCCTAGTCCGAAAGAAAGAAGTCGAATCACCGGCAATCGTCAAGAGTATCTTCGTCGCTTCGTTCCAGTTGCTTCTGAAGAGTTTTCATTCTCTAGTCCAGAGTGGGAGCCGTCCTATTAGAGTTTAGTAGCATTTTTATATCGTTGTCGCAATAGGTCTTTGGGTTGTGTGTAAGTGAGAGTTACAGTTTTGCTGTTAAGCATTATGTTGCAGTCACACTAAAACTTTAATTTGGAGAGTTTAATTGTTCTTTCATAGCATTCCAGCTATGTCTTCTTTGTCTTTTGTCTTTGGGTAAAATCTGTTTCCCCTAATTAAGTTGTTTCTATCTTCTCTATCTTGTTCTATCTCGTCTATTGTGCTATTCCCTCTTGTCTACATTGCTTTTCTATCTTACCTACTAAACTTGTGAAGAATCGTCGTAGATGGTTGACACTGCAATACCTCAAGTTGTACTCACGAGATGATGCCAATGCTAATGCTAGTGGCCAATCACCACTCTGGAGCCGCAGATCCAAACATGGCACAACTTCTAGTAGCTCATACCCAATTCATGAGTGCAATGATGCAAAACATGAATAATATGATGACTCAGCAAAGTCAAACCGCCACTGCAATAGTCAACTTATTGAATCAAAGTAACCAGAATAATCAAGCAAACAGCTTGTTCCACCACCGACTCACCAACATTCTAAGTTATCGTAATATATGAGGACTCATCCGCCCACGCTTTCTCATTCGTCGTAACCTTTCGACGCAGAAGATTGGCTTCGCCTGCTGAGAAAAGCTCGCCATTGCTCAATGCAATGATCATGAGAAAGTTCTTTATACTTCCCATCGCTTGGAAGGTACAACAAGCAGAACGGTGGGAAGACTATGTACTACAAAGCTCATGAGAATTCTCAAGCCATTACTTGGGAGGAATTTTCAATGATTTTCGCCGCGCGCATGTTCCGTGATATTGTGGAAATGAAGAAGAATGAATTTCGTGAATTACAACAAGGAAACATGTCTTTGGGTGGATATCTCAACAAGTTCACTTAACTTTCGCTATGCTCTAGAAGATGTTGCTACATATAATGCACGTTAGAAGCGATTCAAGCGTGGACTTAATCCCAGTTTGAAAGTGCAAATTGTTGGAAATAATTATGTGGATTTCCAGCATATGATGGATAAAGTCGTACTTATAAAATATTCTCACCGTGAGTTGGATGAATCTCATAAAAGAAAGATGATACAACATGGAGTTTATCAGAATCAACTATAGAGAGCCAAGATCAATGCTCAACAGCCTTTTCGTTCCAATAATTCATCCGCTGGATTCAAAACCCCCACACCAGTATCTCATGTAGGAAATGCAGGCATTCCTAATGTCAACAACAAAGAACAATCATCAGCCTCAGAGAACCAACAATCCAAACAGAGGAGTTACTTGTTTCAACCGCCATGAGACAGTCATTATGCCAACAAGTGTCCGCAGGCGTAAGGGTCGACACAAATTCCTTTCAATTTGGGAGCTACACTAGCTGTAACTTCGCTTGCGTGAGCAGAAGAGAATGCCTCGCACTCCAAATCAAGCTACCAGATTCCATCAACTTCAACAAGAGGACGATTGAGCCACATCACTGTAGAAGAAGTTCAACCAGTTCAGAACGTCACTTCTGGTAAGTTTTTAAGTTAGACCTGTGTCAGTACATCTTTGTTTACTCATAAGAGAAATCTTGTGGAAGAGTGAGCAATGTTTAGTTTGAACCTATTATTTAGTCAGTCCGAATCTCGGGGACGAGATTCTTTTTAAGGGTGGTAGATTTGTAACATCCCAAAATTTGGTCTATTTTTGAAGTTTTAAAAATAAAAATAACCATTTGAATTTTCTTGGTAAAGTTAAAGCTTAAGTTGAATTTTTAGAAATAAAAAGATTTAATGTGACTAATCTAAACTTCAATAAAATTAAAAGTTGTTTTATTTAAGTTCCTGGTGTTCTAGAGAATTTTTTGGAATTTTTTGGGATTTATTTGAGCTTAGTGTTATTTATCTCAATTTCCTTTATTCAGAAATCATTTAAAGTTCCAAAATTCCTTTGGGCTCAAACTCCTTTCCTAGGCCCATTCCATTTCCTTCTCCCGCTCCAACCGAGCGCAACCGAGCCGCCTCCCCTTTTCTTGTGCGTGGCCCAACCGAGCGTCAGCCCGTTTCCTTCGGCCGAGCCGTGCGCTCGCTAGCTAAGCCCAAGCTCTCCTTTCCTTTCCTTTCCTTTTTTCACTGCCCGGTGGTCCCATTTCTCAACGCCACGTCAAGCCTTTCTTGCTCCCGTGCTCGACCAAGACGCAGAGTCCCGAAGTCGCACACCAAAGCCGCTGCCGTCCCCGATTCCAATACTCCTCCTCCGGCACTATTTAAACCGAGCTCTTCGCGTCAAATTGCTTTGCCCAACCTTCCTCCACTGAAACCCTAAAGTCCCAATCTCGTTCTTCTCTTCGTTTCGCCGAATTTTGTCAAAGGAGCAAAGCCGCCGCCGAGGCCTTCATCACCGGATTTCTTCGTAGTCCATTGACCCTCGGCCACCGCGAGCACCCCCATGGAGTTCCCCTCATCCTCGTCGATGTCATGCTCACCCTCGCTTTCTTCAGGAGCCATCTAATCGCTAAGACTGTCACACCCGAAGTCCACCTCGCAGCCATCGTCGCCCCCGTCATCACCCCATCGTTGGTGTTGCTGCACCATCACCACTCAGAGCTTCGCCGTGTTCCCAGGGTCCCGTTTTGGTATTTCACTAGGCCTCCATTGCCTCCGGTCATCCTCGCCGTCGCAAGTCCTACCGCCGGCCATGTCTGTTCTGTCTCCCTCGGGTTCTTTCTCTGCCCGTGTGGCAATCCACATCAGCGTCCACCTCAACTTTTCTACCCGTGTGGCATCCGAGTTGGCAACTAGTCAGCAACCCATGTGGCACATCCAAATCCCACCCGAGCCAAAAATCCTTAAACCAATTCCACCATACACCATCTCAATGCCAAGTGGGTCGCACTTACCAGCCAATTTCTTTTATTATCTTTTCAGTTGAAAATCATCGATGATGTCAGCATAACCCAATAAATTGTTTTTCCTTTAGAAAAACAATTCTCTAAACCCTGAGATTATGATGTCTATCATTTCATGTGAATCTTTTAGAAGCCATATCTTCTTCATCCGAACTCCGATTGAACCCATTTAAATTTCTAAATTCATCTAAATTCGAGCTCTATTTATCTGAGATTTTTATGTAATTTTGGAGTTTGTTTTATCTCTGTTATTTATTTATTTGTTTTGTTTGCACGTAGACATTGATACTTCGAGGAATTTGAGCAAGGAGGAGTGCACCAAGATCAAGATCAATCCCATGATTTATTTCAAGGCAAGCTGTAGTCCTTTGATCATATTGAACCTATGATTTCAAAAGTATATTATTTTATACAATTGCATGATATCTTTATACAAATTATTTTGGGATTAGCTATTACTTGTTGTCATTATACTTCCATTTATTATTTGAATGCCATGAATTATTTGTCACCCTAGCATGGATAGTTTTAGTTGGACATATTTGTATCACCAACATGGGTATTGTATAGATGCTTAGTCAAGTTTAGTTACGACGGGTTCATTATCACATGTGTCATAATGGTTAATCTTGACTTAATGATATATAGAATCGTGGTGGTTAGCCACTCTTGTTAAAATTTATGTACCATGACAATGTATGTCATTGGTCTTGGTTAAACAAAATGGTTTTCACTCAAAGCGAGTGGATGGTGGATTGAGGTGTGGATTCAACATGTTGGGTTGTGGTAAGATCGCCTCGAGTAACTTGTCAAGGATTTAATCTTGACGAGGATATAATAATCCTCATTTTATCTTTTATCTATAATTTTATTATAGGTAAATATGACGCCATATGGTCCTCGAGTATACCCTTAATGTTATAAGGAGGAACCCATCGGGTGGTCGTGAGTTCTTCTACCACCACCCCATAGTCGTAAGTTATGCTATGACTATCCCATAGTCGTAAGTCTTGCTACGACTACCTTATGGTCGTAAGTTCTTCTACGACCGTGTCGTCTGACCATTTACCACCTTAGGATCAATAAAACCTACAGCGAGTGGGTCCAATTGATTAAGGGATTCAAATAACATCATACCGTTATCTCGCAAGTAATAGCACGTAATGCTCCATTATCTCGATATATAGCTCATAGCGACGCGAGGAGTTAATACGCCGTGATTATTGTCAACATGCTCTAAGCATAGATGTGATGAGGCGCCGCTTCACTGAGAAACCGCCACTCCTTCACGCACTATATAAAGGCGGCAATCGATAAGGAAAGGAGAAAAATCGCTATCGTGAAGACGAGCACTATCATCTGAATAGGCTTAGTTTTTTCCCGATTGTTCAAAATACACTCAATACCATACACACACAGAGTAGGGTTGTTATTCTCCTGAGAAGGCCCAACTCAGATAAAATTCCCGTGTCAATCTCTCTCGGTGATTCCATTCTAGGAGACCCCTAATCAAACAATCTTTACGTAAGTTCGGTTCTAAAACACCGACAAATCTTGTGCGCCATTTAATCGGTCTCAACCGCATAACCATATATCTTGTATGGGTGGGACTGCTAATTAATTAGCGATGTTCGATGGTTCTCTTGGGTTGTGTTTGGCACAAGAGGAGCCCCTGTCTAGCCGGAAGACATTCAAGTTGAAACCTTGGCAAGCGTAATCGTCAAAACAGTAACTTTGTAAATGCCTTGATACATGCTCTAGACCGCTACCTAAGATAGTGAGCAAAGGTATCGACGATGCCAAACAAACTAGAGAAATGCGCTATGTGGTAAGTGCACAACCTCTCGAGTGTAAAACTATTCAATAGTCAGGTTCATGGTTATGGACATGTCCGTGATTTCACACGAGAGGTAGAGTTTCTTATAAAATATGCTCTGGGTGTGAATAAGAAGTTCACTTGATGAATATCTTGTTCATTCGATGAATGGGTAATTCACTTGGTGGTTTGTCTTGGGAAGTGAATGGGAAGTTAATCGATTGTTTTAAAGCAATTGTTTACTTATTAACTACTCTTTTCAATTATGCATTTCAATCTATTTATTATATTTATCGTCAATACTGCAATCTGCAAAAGAACCATACATCTAACCTTTGTCAGGCTTTGCATGAATACTATTTGCATACATTTCCATATGGCTTGTCGAGTGCTTTATGTACTCACGGCTTTTGTCTTTTGTTGATCGCTTGAAGAATATCAAGTCGCTAAAGAGTGTGCACTCAGATCCCTAGTGTTATGATGTCTTCGTTCGGGGGCTTCTCCTGTGGGACGGCCATGAAATTGTCATGTACCATGTCCACCTGGACCTTGGCGTAACCCTGCGCCAGTTGGGCACCGTGCAACGCTGTCCCTTTCTGGTATAGAAACGGCATCCCCTGACCAGTCTCAATAGAAATAGACCCAATTAGTCTCACTTGGAGCTTGCAGGGCATGGACTCCTGCAAAACGATTCACAATTAGCTAAGGTATCCTACAGGTCTATCTTTTGAGCATTCTAGATATGTACATTACCTGGATGTCGTCAATAGACAATTGGACATTGCCATGTTCAGAAGTGGCGTGACGCCAGCCTATTCGACATTGAGGACTCGCTCCCAAAATAACTGGGCGACTTATGCACTAGTTGAGGACTTGATTCATTTGTTCCTGCAATGATGTTATATGTCCTCAAAATTCTGCACTAATCTCCGCACGAATCTCCTCTTTCAACCGTTCCTCGCACTCGGCCTTGGATCTCTTCCAACTCCTATACGCCTCGGAGTCGTGTGGGAATCCCTGCCTCCAAGGTACGTAAACCCCAAGGCCTCGCAGGCGACCCGGTGCTCTTTTTTCCAAAGGTCGTGGATAGTATATCCTTTTCCCGATCGCTCAAGGAGCCTTGGGAAGACTTGGTAGTCAATGTTTGTCATGAGATGCCATCATGTTATTTTAGACCCTATGAAGTTATGGACTTATTAACAACTAGGTAGTTCGACATATCCTACCAAACGCTGGGACACTTTCGCTCGCCAGTTTAGAAAGAGATGGCGCTCAAGACATGACCGATGACCTCGCTTAACCAGCCAACACACTCTCTCGGATCCTAGCAATGGCGGTGAGGCCTCCCACGGTTTGCTCTCGCCCTCCCTCATTCATTACAGATTTTACCCTGCATCAAAGCAAAGGCCGAGTCTCGTGGGGGTGAGTGCTTCCTCTCAATAGCCTTGTGCGACACACTTTGCACTCAAATTTGGTCGTCGCTTTCATCCGCACAAAGACATCCTATGTATCCCGTGACACAAATTGATACTTCATGAAGGGCATCCGATTCTTGTCACGCATCCATGACAAGCATGCTCTTGAAGGTCTTCCACGCTTTTCCCATCACGAAGCAACGCCGCCGCATGAGTCCTCGGACTTCAGCAGATCTCAAACGACCTTGAAATTTCGTGACCACACCGGTCTCTCTCTCATCCGTTAGAGACTTCTAGCTTGGTGTGGTGATGGGGACTTGTTCCTTCCAACTATCCCGTAGGTGGTTCGAATGTTGTCGCCGCTTATTGGGATGCAGAGGACCCTAACGGAGTGACCTCCGTGATGGTCATTCACTCTCATGCCTTTTCAATATTCCTCTACTATCTCGCTTAGTGGCCCTTTTCTTCAGAGCGCTGCACGATTCGCGACGGCGGTGAAGATCAAGTAACGCTATCTCGCTATTTGTTAACTCGAGAAGTAATACCAACAAAAATATATAATTTCATATAATTATTTCGGTACTACATTGCTAACTCCGAAAGTTTTAGTGGAATGGTGTGGAAGTTGATACCTAGTTTGCATTTTCTTCGAGAATTTCCTTTGAAAGATATTAAATGTTGGTGTTTTAGAACCGAACTTATGTAAAGATTGTTTGATTCGGGGGGTCTCCAAGACTCAAATCACGCAGAGAGAGGTGACACGGGGATTTTTATATAGGTTCGGGCCTTCTCCCAGGGAGAATAACAACCCTACTCTTGTGTGTATGTATTGAGTATGTTGGATTACAAGATCAAGAGAAAGACTAGAATAAGATGTCTTGTGCCCTTGGTTCCCTCTCTCCTCTCTGATGATTCTGCCTTTTATAGTACTCAGAGCGTGCTGCTGTTCTTCCAGTCCAAAGGGCGTCTTAATGCTTCAGATAATGGAGCCGTTACTGGAGATTAATGTGGGAGTAGTAATGTTCCCACGTCGTGAGGCAATTATCACCATGATAGGGAGTTAAATCGTGCCATTATTCCAGAGAATAACAACGTAGTTTACTGCCCATATCCTTAGATATGATGCGAAAGATTCCCTAGTCGATTAGGCCTACATGTCTGTAAGCCCCATCAACTAGGGACTAGTCGTAGAAGAGCTTACGACCAGGTGGTGGTCGTAGAAGAGCTTACGACCGTAGATTGATCGTAGAAGAGCTTATGATCAGGGCATAGTCATAGAAAGGCTTACGACTATGGGGTAGTCGTAGGAGAACTTACGACTATGGGGTGGTCGTAGAAGAACTTACGACCTCCAGCTTCTCCTTTATGAATATTAAGGGGTATACTCAAGAACCATATGACATCATTATTATCCATAATATGAATTACAAATAAATAATTAAATGAGGATTGTTATATCCTCGTCATCTAGCCACCCAGCTTCAAGTGAAAATAACTTACTTGGGAAAGGAGTAGTAGATGATCTTACGACCAGTAGATGGTCGTAGAATGGTGGTCGAAGGAAAAACTCTTCGACTAGTGTTTCATTTAACCAGAAAGCAACTTGGTCAAGAAGGTTGTAGAGAGGCTTACGACTTACAAGGTGGTCGTAGGAGATCTTACGATCACCTAGTAGTCACAACACTGTAGTCGGAAGCAGATCCTTTCCTATTGTTGTTGCTTTTGAATAGAAAAAGACTTGGTTAAGAAGGTAATTTCGCTTGAGGTGTGAAGACAGACTCGGTTTTCTCGAGTAGACAAATTTAAGAATCTCAATCGACTCTCACGCACTGCCTGCTGAGTAGTTCCTGCGTGGCAACTATTGGTCGCCATGCCTTTAACTCGACGCGGGGTTATAAATACTTACCGTAAGTAGACTTAGGATTTTACCTTTCTCCAAATCGCTCCCACTCGTTCATCAAGTTCTTGCGCCTCCGCCATCGACCAAATCGAGCGTTCTCTTGAAATCTTTCCAAATCCAAATCTCCCACCCTTGAGAGAGATGGTCGGAGCCGCTTCAAAGCTGGCCAATCGAGATGGATGCGACCAAGATCAAGGCTTTGGTCAACACCGAGAAGATCTCAAGAGTCGGGCCGTGAAGTGGATCGAGGTCAAGCCAAGATTGGCCAGGTGAGATTGGGCAAACTTATCTTCCAAAGCGCTATGAGTGTGGCCTTCGACATCGCCACCCTTTTTTCACCCTTTGTACTGAACACTTTGGTGTGGATTTGGTGAACCTTGTTCCCAATTCCATCACGATGTTGGGTGTGTTCGTACTTTTGCGAGGCCTACCCGAGGATTCCAACCGACTTAGAGTTGTTCCAAGATTTCTATGAAATGACTAGACTGGCTGGAGTCGCCGGTAGTTGTAGTCCGAAGCTCCATGACGAGAAGTCGAAGGAGTACATTCAGATGTTCACCGGTCATCGTGGGTCGGATGGATGAAGATGTGGTTCTATTGGGAGATAACCAATGAGGACATCTCTCCTTCACGAAAGCCACCGAGAAGATCTCGCTTGGGATTCGCCTCCAAGGATCTTGGTCGGATCGCTTCTTCATTCAAGTCATCAAAGACTTGAATGAAGAGAGGCTTACTGGATGGTACATAGTGAAGGATTTTATCACACACCGCATTAGCTCTCTGAAGAAGAGGGCTCATCCCATGTGGAGGTATTTGGGGCTGCAGGACCCGACTAGAGACTACAAGGAAGGTAAGTAAACTCCTAGCCTTAGCCTTCTTTCTGTTAATTTTAGAGTTGTCTTATTGAAAGTTTACTTGCTCCCATAGACCTCTCGCAAGAGGAGATTGACCCTAGGGTCAAGCTCATTTGTGAGAAGTCCACACCACCGAACATGGTGCCTCCTCAGATTTTGGCGATCCTACCCACAGAGGACAAGATAGAGCGCTTAAAAGTAATCAAGAATTGATTTCACCTTTAGGAACTTGTAATCGTAGAAGAACTTACGACTAGGTGATGGTCATAAAAAAGCTTACGATTGCTTTGTAATATCTCTCTTTTTGATTTCTGCAGAAAGTAGGCATGAAAACCGTCAGGACGACGAAGAAGTTGTACTGATGGTTGGTGGTGCGGCAGTAGAGCAGTTTGATTCTCCCCCGGCCGAAAAGCGTCGGCTTGTTCAAGTCGCCGACAAGGGAGGCGCAAGTTCGAGCTCCGCTACTTTGTCAGCTTTATAAATTTGTCACGACATAGTCGCCGCAGAGGAGGCAAGGGGCTGAAGCGAATATCAATGCTCTCAAGCCCAGAGCCCCCAAGATCAAGGTACCCTTTTATTATGACAATAAGACTTTCATAGTTTCGCCTCCCATGGCTTTGTCAGCGACTAGAAAAGGAGAACCGAAAGAGTTTTATGTCTTTTGCGAAGGAAACTGCTGCACCAACAGTACATGTGGTTGAGGGCAGTGCTGCCCTTGAGGTGGTCGAGATAGGTCTCAACCATCCAAAGAGCCAGGAGTCTTAAGGAGCAGTGATGCTCGTTCAAGACCCACGACCAGATGTGGTTGTGGCCATTCCTCACCTCGAGTCTCGACCAAATGTTGTTGAGAAATTTTCCTTAAGTAAGGTTTCTTCCAAATTCAAGATCAAGTCTGGCACACGAAGGTATATAGAAAGACAAAAGTGTAAGAACATCATTTACCTTTTGCTTTTTACCATCTAAAGTGTTTCCTTTTTTGTGATCTTAGCCCGGCTCCTTTAGCCATCAAGGATGTTGATGAACCTCGGAGGTCCTGATTTGGCCCAATCTTTTGATGAGAAGATAAATTCGGTAGTAGTCGCTCAACTCTCACGATCCTGGCTACGAACTCGTAAGGCTCGAAACCACGCAATCGCTGAACTGCTCGACAAGTCGTTATCAACCGTGCACGAATACCCGGATGACCTAATCACGAAGATCAATTCCTGCATACACCGAAGAAGCACGCAAGAACAAGATAGATAAGCAATCTGAAATTGCAAATAGGATTGAAATATTTGATTCAAGTTGGGAATCTGAATAAGGATCTTGACTGGGTGGTCTAGTCGACACACGCAGAAGATACAAGTTGCAACGAAGGCAAAGTAAACATAAACGAAATCCAAAGAAAACTAAAAGGGTGCGACCTCCTTAAATAGGAGAGGGGAAACCGCATATAGCTAAGTGAGAAGGGTGTAGGACTATTCACGGTACTGTTCACATGAACAGTACCCATGAATAGTACAACCACAAGGGGGGTCGGGCCAAGGAGGTGGCCGGCCCACACAAACTAAAGTGGTAACTGTCCTTTGGGCCCAATGATTGATACAAGGGCCTCGGCCCAAAGTGAGGTGGCGCAGCATCATATATACATGAAGTAAATTCGTCGGTCCGTTGGAGTAGAGTAACCCGGTTGGAGGTGGAGTAGCGGTCGTATCCGGTGGGTTGATGTCCTCATCATCCTCCCCTCCTTGCATTTGAGTCTTCCTCGACTCAAGCTCATCGTCCAGCAGCAACACATGCTCATCTTTCTGCAAATTGTTAGCAACAGCAGAAGGCAAAGAAATAGCGAACACTTTGCAAATTAAAGGTGAGTGTGCATGCATCAAATCAGTAAAGATACATTTTCTCATAGTATTCAGTGTGCAAATCAAGTTGCAAGTATAAGTGAAGTATATAGTAAAGTTATTCAAGACATAGTAGAGTTATTCAAGACAAGGTAGAAGGAGAAAGTAGGCAACCGCAAGAACCAAATAATGGGGTAATTGTCCCGATCTTTCGATGAGGGTGATACACTTGATTTGGTGGAAGCTAACTCTCACGATCCAGGCTACAACCGTGCAATGATCGTTTCACCCGCAATCGCTGAACCAACTTCATGTTCGTTATCGACCTTGCCGATAGCGAGATCGGCCTGACCACGAAGGTCTTTTCCTGCATACAATCAAGAATCAAGCAAGAAAAATAGATGAAGCAACGAACTTACTGAATAGGAGTTGAGGAACAATGATAGATGTATTGAATAATTTGGGGTTCTGAAGACAAGGTCTGGTTGTACTAGCCGCACAAGCAAATGATGTATAAAGTAGCAAAGCTAAACTTTAATCAACAAAACCCCTGACATGGCAATAGCAAACAAAAAACGAAGGTAAAAGTAGCAAGGCCCTAATACTACTAATATGTGGGGAAAAGAAAAGGAAAAGCAAAGGGAGGTCTTCCATGACCTCCCAGGAGGTCTTCCAGGACCACCCCTGGAGAGTGTGCGACGAGTAAAAAAAAACAAATACAAATACAAAAGGCAACTTTTGCACACGACCTCCGCTTGGGGCGATTCTTGATACGTTGGAAAGGAAACAAGTATTTTTTAAAAAAGGAGAGCAGAACGGGTGGGTCTTCAGGACCACCCGGAGGTCCTCCTCGACCAACCAGGAGGTCTTCCAGAACCACCTGGTGGTCCTCCAAGACCACCTAGGAGCTTCCGGACTGAGTGTGCGACGTTCCCTAGTTCTGACGCGATGTGCTTTCGTTTGTGTTCTAAGCTCGTGTCTCTAGTACGGTCTAGCCTAGGGCCAGCACTAACAAGTTTGCATAGGCACTACGTCACACTCAACATGTATATAGTAGATGTATTGAATAATTTGGGGTTTCGAAGACAAGGTCTGGATGTACTAGTCGCACAAGCAAACGATGTATAAAGTAGCAAAGCTAAACTTTAATCAACAAAACCCCTGATCATGAATCCTGCATACATCGAAACCCTTTCTTCTCTTGATACACCGATTCCAACTCTTTCCTTTTTTCTTGATGAACCACGAAGGTCCTGATTTGGCCCGATCTTTCGATGAGAAGATAAATTCGGTAGTAGTCGCTCAACTCTCACGATCCTAGCTACGAACTCGCAAGGCTCAAACCACGCAATCGCCGAACCGCCGACAAGTCGTTATTAACCGCATACCTAATACCCGATGACTCGATCATTAAGATCAATTCCTTCATACACTGAAGAAGCACGAAAGAATTAGATAGATAAGCAATCTGAAATTGCAAATAGGATTGAAATATTTGATTTAAGTTGGGATTCCGAATAAGGATCTTGACTGGGTGGTCTAGTCGACACACGCAGAAGATACAAGTTGCAACGAAGGCAAAGTAAACATAAACTAAATCCAAAGAAAACTAAAGGGTGCGACCTCCTTAAATAGGGAGAGGGAAACCGCATATAGCTAAGAGAGAAGGGTGGGATTATTCACTGCATCGCTTCACATGAACAAGACTGTGAATAGTATGACCACAAGGGGGCTCGGGCCAGGGAGGTGGTCGGCCCACACAAACTAAAGTGGTAACTGTCCTTTGGGCCCAATGATTGATACAAGGCCCTCGGCCCAAAGTGAGGTGGCGCAGCACCATATATACATCAAGTAAATTCGTCGGTTCGTTGGAGTAGAGTAACCCGGTTGGAGGTGGAGTAGCGGTCGTATCTGGCGGGTTGATGTCCTCATCATCCTCCCCTCCTTGCATTTGAGTCATCCTCGACTCAAGCTCATCGTCCAGCAGCAACACATGCTCATCTTTATGCAAATTATTAGCAACAGCAGAAGGCAAAGAAGTAGCGAACACTTTGCAAATTAAAGGTGAGTGTGCATGCATCAAATCAGTAAAGATACATTTTCTCATAGTATTCAGTGTGCAAATCAAGTTGCAAGTATAAGTGAAGTATATAGTAGAGTTATTCAAGACAAGGTAGAAGGAGAAAGTAGGCAACCACAAGAACCAAATAATGGGGTAATTGTCCCGATCTTTCGATGAGGATGATACACTTGATTTGGTGGAAGCTAACTCTCACGATCCAGGCTACAACCGTGCAATGACCGTTTCACCCGCAATTGTCGAACCAACTTCACGTCATATCGACCTTGCCTAGGTAAGCGAGATCGACTTGACCATTTAAGGTCTTTTTTCCGCATGCAATCAAGAATCAAGCAAGAAAATAGATGAAGCAACGAACTTGCTGAATAGGAATTGAGGAACAACGATAGATGTATTGAATAATTTGGGGTTCTAAAGACAAGGTCTGGTTGTACTAGCCAAGAAGCAAACGATGTATAAAGTAGCAAAACTAAACTTTAATCAACAAAACCCCTGACATGGCAATAGCAAACAAAAAACGAATGTGAAAGTAGCAAGGCCCTAATACTACTAATATGTGGGGAAAAGAAAAGGAAAAGCAAAGGGAGGCCTTCCAGGACCACCCTTGGTGAGTGTGCGACGAGTAAAAAAAAAACAAAAACAAAAACAAAAGGCAACTTTTGCACACGACCTCCGCTTGGGGCGATTCTTGATCCGTTGGAAAGGAAACAAGTATTTTAAAAAAAAGAAGAGCAGAACGGGCCGGTCTTCAGGACCACCTGGAGGTCCTCCTCGACCACCCAAGAGGTCTTCCAGAACCACCCGGTGGTCCTCCAGGACCACCCAGGAGCTTCCGGACTGAGTGTGCGATGTTCCCTAGTTCTGCCGCGACGTGCTTTCATTTGTGTTCTAAGCTCGCGTCTCTAGTACGGTCTAGCCTAGGGCCAGCACTAACAAGCTTGCATAGGCACTACGTCACACTCAGCATGTATATAGTAGATGTATTGAATAATTTATGTTCAAGACAAGGTCCTGTTGTACTAGCCGCACAAGCAAACGATGTATAAAGTAGCAAAGATAAACTTTAATCAACAAAACCCCGATCATGAATCCGTGCATACATCAAACCCTTACTTCTCTTGATACACCGATTCCAACTCTTTCGCTTTTTCTTGATGAACCTTGAGGTCCCGACGGCCCGATCTTTCGATGAGAAGATAAATTCAGAGTAGTCGCTCAACTCTCACCATCCTGCTACTTAACTCGCAAGGCTCGAAACCACGCAATCGCTGAACTGCTCGACAAGTCGTTATCAACCGTGCACGAATACCTGGATGACTTGATCACGAAGATCAATTCCTGCATACACCGAAGAAGCACACAAGAACAAGATAGATAAGCAATCTAAAATTGCACATAGGATTGAAATATTTGATTTAAGTTGGGATTCAATAAGGATCTTGACCGGGTGGTCTAGTCGACACACGCAGAAGATACAAGTTGTAACAAAGGCAAAGTAAACATAAACAAAATCCAAAGAAAACTAAAGGTGTGCCTCCTTAAATAGGAGAGGGAAACCGCATATGGCTAAGAGAGAAGGGTGTGGGACTATTCATGGTATTGTTCACGTGAACAGGACCGTGAACAAGACGCCACAAGGGTCGGGCCAAGGAGGTGGTCGCCCACACAAACTAAAGTGGTAACCGCCCTTTGGGCCCAATGATTGATACAAGGCCCTCGCCCAAAGTAAGGTGGCGCAAAGACCATATATACATGAAGTAAATTCGCGGTCCGCTGGAGTAGAGTAACCCAGCTTGGAGGTGGAGAAGCGGTCGATCTAGCGGGTTGATGTCCTCATCGATGTTCCTCGTTGAACCCATCGCCATCTCTCCCAGCAATGGAGAATGACAAGTATGGTGGTCAAGGATCATCCACCGTCTCGAAATCTTTGGAAGGTGCCGTTTTTTGAGTGGCTATGACCACTGTGTGGTCATAGAGCCAGAGGCAAAATGGCAAAGGTAGCAGCGGAGGCGTCCGGCCATGGGGGTGAAGCACTCGATCACCGCACCGGGAAGGAAATTGTTGCGGATGATCCTTCCAGCCCCCAAGGTCAAGTTTTTGATGCCGCTACCACCGAAGAAGAAGAAGGGTCCGATTTCTTCGACCATTCCTTCGGATTCTTTGTTCCTACTACCGTCGTAGGATTTCATGCATTCAGACCTCGTGCTCGCGTCCCTCACCCTAAGGACATTCCCAATAGGGGGATGTTTTCGACGATGAGCATCTCGAGAAGGTGGTGGGACCGAGTTCGTGAGATCGATTTGTGATAAGAACCCTATGATGGTAGTATCTTTGTTTTCTCTAACAACCATGAATGTATGCACCTGACGTTCGGTATTCACATGCATGTATTTTCTCGCTTCTTACTGTCTTTCTTTATGTAGAAAGCTTTGGAGAAAATTGTTACTATTGTTGAGTACAACAGACAACTTGTTCAGCTCCGACAAGAGAAGGCGGTACTCTGCGAGCAAGCAGAGAGATGGTAAGTAACTGGTCTTCGTAATCATTTCATGTTTCACCACTTATACAAGATTTACGGGATTGACCTAGAAAATCTTATGACTAGGTAATCGTCATAGAAAAACTTACGACTGTGCATCGTCAGAGAAAAACTTATTTACTAGATTCTCGATCAGAGAAAGACTTACGACTGTGGTGTTGTCGAGAAAAAGCTATTTACAAGGTTTCTTTGTAGAAAAACTTACGACCGCTTGTTTTATGCCGATGTCTACTCTTTTCCTCCAGAGGTTCAAGAATCCTTAGTTGATTCACTCGACTTTGAGAAAGCCGAGACGAAAAAGCTAAGTAAGAAGAGTAAAGACCTCCTGAATAAGCTTCAGGAGGCAAACTCTGCAATCCAAAGGTTGCAGGGACATATAAACGGTAAGTGCTGCACTTAAAACCGCCATAACCTTCCTTTCCTTTTCTAACTCTTATTCTTTTTCGTAAAAAGTGGTCGGGGGAAGCTCAAACCGAGGTCAAAGAAAAGACCTTGGTTCTTCACGAGATTACCCATGATCGCCAAAGAAAAGACCGAGAGGTCCAATCGTGGAAGAGCACCATATAAAGATCATCGCTTCACGATGAGGAAGTCAAGAAGTTGTATTCTCGACTAGCCGTAAGCAAATCTTTACCGTGATCGCTTTTATTTTTCTTTTCGAGGTCATTTTATCTAACCGATCTTATTCTTTTCAGAGCAAGCAATAAATAAAACGACCTGTGAGGCTTCGACTCATAATCGAGGAGATAAAGTTCTTGAAGGCCAACCTCCAAGACAACATTTCTCTTCCAACAATGTACTTGTGGGTTTATACATCGAGGATCACCCTCATGAAGACACGATGATTGCCCACTCGAAAGTGCCATTGGTGATCAAATCGTAACTTTGCAAGAGTTGGTGACCACTCAAGACAAACCAAGCCGATTCGATAAAGGAAGCGGTTGAAGAGGGAATAAGTTTTGTTTTGGCAAAACTTAAAGCTCATGACCCCAACATTAATCTGCAACCCATCAAAGATTTACTTCTTCTCCGCTTCTAAGGCGTGCGATTACTACTACGTAAAAGGCCTTTACAGACGGTTCGTAACGCCATCACGCACGGCCCGTGAGCCGCCTCGAAGTTTATGGGTCAAGAATGCTAATGGTCATCACAGACGTTCTCGAACCGCTCGTAATACATACTATCACTGCACGGTGCTCAGATGCAACCGCTCGTGATAGTCGACTTCACCACGCACGGCTCAGATAAAACCGCTCGCGATAGTCGATTACCACGCATTTCGCCCAGATAAAACCGCTCGTGATATTCACTACCATGCACGGTCCCAGATAAAACCGCTCGTGATAGTCGATTACCATGCACGGTCCGTAGATAAACCGTCGTGATATTCGACTACCATGCACGGTCCGTAGATAAAACCGTCAGTGATAGATTACTGACAGACGGTGCAGATATGAAACCGCTCGTGATAGTTCACTATCACGCATTTGCTTTCATATACGCATCGCTCGGTGGTAATCGATCATCACTGCATTTGCTTTCATCTACGCATCCGCCCTGTGGTAGTCTTTTGCATTGCTTAATCTATTTTCGCTTATTGGCTAGCCTCAGAAATGCTAGCCATGCCCTCTCAAACAAGCACATCCAATTCTCATTCATTTCGTAGCACATCAAAATTGCATTCATTTCGTAAACAAGCACACATCCAATTCACAAATCAATTAACTAAAATTAACCATTAATGTACATTAATTTACACACATGTACCATTATGTTCAATCTATCTCAATCAAGTTCAATCTGCTACATCGTGGAAACTCCCATTTGGATTTATGACCGTCTGCTCGTGAATGCCGCAAGGTGTGATCGAATTTTTATGAGCTCGCCTGCTCCAACGCAGCTTCAAATGATGTTTGCAACCCGTCGATATGAAGGTTAAATTCGGCTTATATAAATTGGTAAGTATATATGAAATAATTGTTGAAAGATTGACAAACCCGAGGATCATTGGTGATCGCGAACCGATTTAGTAGTTGCATGTTGTGGCAAACATAGTATCCACAGACGCTATGCCGGCCGATCGCCGGTGGCACCGCAAAAATAGAATTGGTTAGTTCAAGAGGCATTGCTACGAAGTGTTATATAGGATTAATGTGTACTAGCTAGCAAGTACCGGAATGTTTGATCATGTTGCAATATTCTTCCCTTGATATTCCATCCTCTAGCATGTAACACGCCGAACACCCTACGTGACTCCAAGAAGTTAGCCTTAGCCATTGCAAAGGAAGGAAAGACTACAATAGAGTTTCTATGGAGGAAATGTGTTTACTCGATGATTAAACTCCTGATAGTGTGAAGTTGTGACCGCCCTCTGAGGGAATCTAGGTATATTACGATTTCGCTTTTGGTATAATTACAATTAGAATCCAATGGAACCTACACAGTATGTCAAGATGGTCATTAAACCTAAGTTCGTGTTGCTTATAAAGTACAAATCAACATTAAGTATAGCCGTGAGTGCAACACTACTTACTCGTTGTAGGGCAAAAGTATGAATTCCTTGTTGCGGTGAGCCATGAAAAATCTATAACGTAATTCTCGGCGAATGTTGCATTCGCCGTGATGCTTTGCTCGGAGACAACGTGTGGGTCGAGGAAACCTACCGGTGATTTCTTCTTTCGCTTCACAGATCATGTATCTATTATACAAAAGCTAGGAGTTATATATAACATTTATCGATATTACACTAACATTGACCGTGATTGTACACACTTACAAAGGTCCAAATCGTATGATTGAGACGCCGAGCTCGCCGAGGTTGAAGAGACAGAACAAGTCGCCGAAGGTCACCGTGAAGACATCGCCTTGATACACGTGGTTAAAATGATGCTCCTTGAACTTGACGGTGACACCCGAGCATCGCTGATCAACCGCTTGTTGGATCGCTCCATGTACCATGCATGCAATTCCGCAATCCAATCCTAGGGTAGGGTCGTTTAACTTCTCGAGCAACGGCTCGCTGGCTTGTATTTCCGCCAACGGCAAGAAGGGATATCGAGAGAGACTCGATCGTCTTCGATTTGCCCTTGCCCTTGTCAGCTCGCTTTGTATAGGTCGACTTCACAAGAGTCGATTGAGCACGAGGTGTAGATGCATGTGATGCGGCGGGCCCTTGCCATGTCAAGTCAGAAGCCGGCAAGATCCAAGTCCGTGGACTTGATGCCGCTGAGACATTCCGTGAAGTTGACACCGAGCAGTAGCTCCAGCGGATGTCCTCCTTGGGCCATCGGATGAATGTTCCAACGGCTTGCCCTAGAGTCATGACCTCATCGCTTGGGGAATTTTCACGGACGGCCTCAAATTGGCACAAACACCGTCCACATTCACTTTTGCGAAACCAGAGCTAGATTTGCACCGTGCACCAAAGCTCCGACATCGATGGATACACTGCCCCAAGCGAAAGATCTAGGGCAACAGAGACATATCTCACTTGAGCTTGCACTTCAGAGCCACCTCGTACATAACGGTACAAAATTAGCTACTCCAACGAGCTTATGAATGGATTGAGCATTCCAGAGATAATAATTATTACCGGATGTCATCGACGGAAAATCTGTCATCACCTATTGTGGTAGGGTTAGGGTTGGGCGCGCAACTACTCGGATGTTTGGGGGGCTAGCTAGCGGTATAGTAGGGCGGGGCTTCAACCGACTTGGCATTTGCAATCCCTAATCCTTTCCTCAAAAGTCTCTTCTCGCTTTTGCTCGAACGCATCTAATCCTTTCCTCAAAGGATTGATCGACTTTTTCACCGACCTCCGCCTCGATTTTTTAAAGGAGCTCATCTCGAGGATGCACGAAGATCCTCTCGTAGCTTTGCATCGTGCTCGGCTTTGGCTCTCCTCCTACTCCCAGACGATCCTCGTCATCGCTTGGAACCATTGTTCCCATGTGACAAAACACCGGCTACTCGTATGAATTCGGATGCTCACTTTGCTTCCTAGGGCGCAGAGAGTATATCTTTCTCCCTATCTCGCCGGAATGAGCCTTGGGAAGATTGTGCACTCGGCGTTATCGCAATATAGCCCGACATGTCATTTCACTTCCTATGAAGTTATGGAGTAATTACAAACTAGGTAGTTCGATATCTTACCAGCGCTGGGACACTTCCCGGTCTTCGGTTTGGAAAGTACACTTCCCAGAGGCCTAATAGCTAACCTCGCAAATAACCACTTTGTCGGTAGCGCGACATCGCTGATCTCGAAATAGCGAGGAGAGATTCAAACCGCTGTTCGCTGCTCTGATCCCTCCATATCGGGCTTTACCCGCATACCCAGTGATGCCGAAGTCCGTAGGGTGCTTGTTTTTGCTGGAGGGCCGTAGCGCCGACTTTCACTCTTAAATTCATCTCGTCGTCTTCTTCGCCACAAACTCGCCCAGACTCTTCCAATAATAGATACTTGTGGAAGGGCGGCGAGATCCTTCTCCGTAGTTCTTGACAAGCGTGTCTTGAAGTTCTTCCACGCTTTGCACGCTTGTAGCAACGCTGCGTCGTCGACGGAGTCCGTGAGTTCTACCGATCTCGAACGATGCAAGAATTTCCGTCGGACAAAGATTTCAATGGTCCGCACCACCTTCCACGAATCGTAGGTGATCTTGACCCGCTCCCCTGCAACTATTCTGACCATTCTCCGGAATGCGGCGCCGCTGCTCTACGAGGATTGATAGGGTCCCTGATCGACGACTCCGTGATGGTAAATCGCCCGCGGGCCTTTTCGATATTCCTCTTCTTCTACAGCATGTTGGATATTGTTCCAGAGGATGGTGCATCATCGACACATGAGGCGGCGGCGACTCGAGAATGAGCGGAAGACATCTTCACAAGAAATAGAACATCATGTGAACAAATGAAATCAAGATAAAGCTAAGATTTAACATTTTGATATTGCTATCGATGTAGAGTAAGCATTCCAATTAGAGCTCAAGTACAAACCCGATTATCAAAACAATTTCAATTACAAGACTATTATCATCACAGAGCATTCATCTCAAGCCCAACACACCACATTGCAATGTATTCGAAGAGCAGATCAAAACAAATACCATATGAATAATCGACTAGAACAAATACAAATTCCTAAAACAAGTACAATTATCATGAAGGACCATGACAGATTATTGATAGAAATAGTTAGGAAAGGGGCATGGGGTTCGATCGGTAACTTGGCATTGGTTACCTTTGGCGTCGAGGAGAAGGACGAGCAGGAGCAAGACGAGCGTCGAGGCGGCGCCAAGGGGAGGCGCCACTGCCTCGGGAGGAGGGGCGGCGGCTCGGCGGGATGTAGGAGGAGGCTCGGCTGGGTCGGGGGGCGCCACTGGCCGGAGGAGGAGGCGGCGCCGACGGGATCGGGGAGGAGTAAGCCTGCTCGAGGAGGCGCGCCGAGGCGGTGGCGACAGGCTCGGGGAGGAGGGAGCGAGAGGAGTTGAGAAACTTAATCGCTTGAGAGTGGCGGGCGCGCAAACCCTAGCTAGAGTCCTAATGTAAATAGGGATGGATATCACGAGCGGTTCTAAATTAGAACTGTCAGTGATACATTTATCACAAATGGGTTCTAACAGAACCGCTGCGTGATATGTGATATCATGCACGGTTTTAATAAAAACCGCTCTGTGATATGATTATCCTGCACGGTTCTAATTTAGAACCGCTCTGTGATAGTGTGTAGCACGCATTTGTTCTAAGTTAGAACCGCTGCGTGATATATGATATATCACGAGCGGTGTTAATAAACAACCGCTGCATGATATACATGTAGCATGAGCGGTTTGATAAACAACCGTCTGTGATACACATGTGAGACGATTCGTAGTTCAAACCGCTCGTGATATTATTTTGTATTGGTTAATATCTAGATCGTTACGCTTATTGGCTAGCCTCGTGAAATGCTAGCCATGCCCTCTGAAACAAGCGTAAAAGACAACAAGTACATGTATATACATCCAATTCACATTCATTTGAGAAACAATCACATCCATTTCACAAGACAAATCTCAATTAATTAACTCAAATGAACTAAAATTAACCATGATCATCGTAATGTATATAGTACATATACACACATTGTTCAATTAATCTTTAAAAATTAGCCCTTCATGATGATCGACGCAGATGTAGCTAGTTTCGTCATGTTCTTCTTCCTCGACCCTTATGCCGCTTCCGAAAGGAGGCAACTCGTCAAATTGATTGTATTCTTCCTCGCCCACTACATTCTCAACTCCGACAATCCTCCTTTTTCCATGAAGAACTACGTGGCGCTTCTTATTTGCCGGCCGGTAACATAGAAGACTTGAACAACTTGGTTAGCCAAGATCTGAATGGTTCGCCTTTGTATCCGACACGCTCGAGGTCCACAGTAGTGACGCCGTGCTTGTCGACCTTCACCGTGGGAGATGGACCCAACGGCACCAAATAGGGGATCTTGAAAAGCACGAGTCGAGCTCCCATATCTCCTCTATTTGCCCATAGTAGGAGCTCCTCAAACCCATCGGCATCTTGAATGCATCTATGCGACACCGCTTTCGTTAGTGCTTTTTATATCCCGAGCTGCGATAGAATGTGTACCCATTTATGTCGATCCTCGCCATGTTACAAGCTCAGAATGTTGGCCCTTTTGCCAACCATGTCAAGATATCACTTGACGAGCTCCTAGCAAGTCGCCCTTCAACCATTGGTTGAACCGTGCATTGTGTTGTCTCGTGATCCAAACATCCGCCGCAATGATTTCATTGCCAAGCACGCCCTTGTCTTTGTCGATATATGAGGACACTTCACCATGTGTTGCAAGACGTTGAAATGGGCTTGAGCATACGATCCATATTTGGAGTGATTGCTTTCCTTCCGATGGTCCCGATACCCTCGAGCCTCCCTCATGGCGAGATCGAGGCACACCCATCGGTTCGACTGAGCCATGTAATCGAGGCGTAACTCAATGACCTCTTGAGTTGCATAACCTTCGACGATCTTGCCCTCGCCGAGATCGATTTCAGACATATGACTTGAGAATTCCCATGAACCTCTCGAACGGGTACATGCTACGAGGAACACGGGGCCGCACATCTTTATCTCCTCACAATATGAACAATGAGATGGACCATGATATCGAAAAACGACGGAGGGAAATACATCTCAAGATCACATAGTGTCGCCACCACCTCGCCCCGCAGAGCATCTAGTCCTTCGAGATCGATGACCTTCGAGCAATTGTGTTAAAAAATAACATGCCTCATGATTGTCTCTGACCTTGATCGGCAAAATACTTCTAATTGCAACAGGAGCATTTGTGTCATCAACACATGACAATCATGAGACTTCATGCCAATTAACTTCAAATCTTTTATCGAAACAAGTTTCTTCATGTTGGCGGAGTAACCGACGGAACTTTCACGCCATGCAAGCACCGCGCAGTTCGGTTCTCTCGGCCTTGGACAGAGTGTAACAAGCGAGGGGAAGGTACGTTCGTCTTTATCGGTCCTTGTTGGTGCTAACTCAGTCCGATGTCCATATCAACCAAGTCAAGCCGTGCGTTGACACCATCTTTTGTTTTGTCACGAATGTTCAAGAAGAGACCAATCAAGTCACACATACATTCTTTTCTACATGCATGACGTCGATGCAGTGGCGAACTTCTAGGTGCTCCCAATAAGGTAAGTCCCAAAATATTGATCTCTTCTTCCACATGTTCTTCTTACTTGTCCTCGATTTACATCCCTTTCCAAGCACAACATCTAAATCCTTAACCATATCATAGACCTCTTTTCCGCTTAAATGCCTTGGAGCTGAACTGTCCTCCTTCTCTCCGTCGAATTGTTTCTTCATCCTGCGGTATGGGTGAGCCCTCCGAAGGAACCTACGATGACGCATGTACATGGTTTTGCGCGAGTGATTCAATACACACACTCTGGTATCATCTAAGCAAAGGAGTACGTGCTTTGGCCCCTTTGTACTCGCCCGACAGATTAGCAAGGGCAGATAATCATTTATGGTGCGTAACAACAAGGAACGTAAAGTGAAGTTCTCTCGCTTGTACGCATCCCATACCGCATTCCCTTCAATCCACATGATTTTTAGATCTTCCATCAATGGTGCTAGGTACACATCAATATCATTCCTGTGTTGCTTCGCCCTTGGATAAGTATCGACAACAAAATATACTTCCGCTTCATACACAACCAAGGAGGAAGGTTGTAGATACAGAGCGCCACGCGCCAAGTGCTATGTCTGGCCGCTCATATTACCGAAAGGATTCATTCCATCTATACTCAATCCAAACCTTATATTCCTCGGTTCAATCAAGTCTGCAAACCTCCTATCGATGTTTCTCCACCGGGCGGAATCGGCAGGTGTCTTAACTTTCCGTCATTCTTACGCCTCCTCTGAAGTGCCAATACAAGCTTTTGCATTCTTTGGGTTCGCAAAACCGCTTCAAACGGGAATTACAGAAGATACCACGCCACCTTAGCAGAGGTCCTTTCTTCACCTCGATTCCTCGTCATCATCGATTGCTTTTCACGCTTGTATCGGGATGCGTTGCACACCGGACATACATGCATGTTTGTATACTCGTTACGGTAGAGGATACAGTCGTTCGGACATGCATGTATTCTTTCTACTTCCATTCCCAATGGACAAAGAACCTTTTTGGCTTTGTAGGTGGTTTTGGGCAACTCATTTCCCTCTAAGCATGTCCGCTAAGAGACCTAACGACTCCGTGAAACTCTTGTCGGACCAACCGTTGCTTGCCTTCAATTTCAGCAGCTTTAAGCACGGATGACAACCTTGTGTATTCCGACTTGCGGCCGGGAACAAAGGTTTCTCTCGAGTCCTCCATCACGCCCGAATTGAACATACTCCTCTCATCACGGTTCCTTCGCATCGCGAAGCATCTGATCTAGATTGTCATCGTGCAACCTATCCGAATCGGAACCACAATCGACATTCGGCGGCATATCGTTGACTTCCTGTATAATATGCATATCGTTGACTTCCTGTATAATATGCTCTTCACGTGGTCGTCCAACATGTATAACCCTTTTTGAAACCCCTTGAATCAAGTGTGCTTCGATCTGCGCTTCGGTTGTTAAACATCTTGATTCTCGCGATCAATGCATGGACAAGACATATATTCCGCCCCTTATTCAACATATCCTCCTCGGCGGCTCTTGTAAGCAGCACACGCCATTAATGTACTCTTCACTCACACGGTTCTCGGTACATCCAATCGGTCCATCACACGGTTCGTATTGAAAACCCCGAAAATAAATAAAAGGGTGATGACTTTCAAAGCGTATTTTCTCGAGGCTTAATTATGATTTTTTCATTTTTACATTTTTTCGGATTTTATTAACTTACATGTGGGCCCTACTTGTCGCTGACTCATTTTTATTTCATGATTTTATTTATAAAATCTATGGCGATCCCACATGTCATAGACTCGTTAGTTTATTAACTAAATGATTAAAAGCAGAGGATTAATTAATTTGAAGCTCAAACCGGGCTTAGGGTGACATCGCATTGCTATATAGTCGTGGCTCTCGGCCCTAAGGTCTACTTTGAGGCGAACCGACGATCACGATGTCCCATGGGGCGCTGAAACTAGCGATTTGGCAGTGGCGCTGAAACTACTCAAATTAAAGGATGCTTATGCTTCAAGATCTCACCTCGATCACGAGGAAGGTGTCAATGAAAGTCGGGGAAGGTCCAAGGCGGTGGGGTCGCCGATCGGTGAATAGAGGCGACGGCGGCAAGCTCCTCGGCGACAATATACAACTGAAATGGACCAGGCCGGCTTAGTGAGGTGAGGCGATGTACTCAAACCGGGCACGGAACGGCGATGGACCTATCGTAGCGCCTAGAGATATGGAGATCAAGAAGACTATATCTGTTTTGGCCGGGGAGGCGGAGCTATATATATACGTCTGTGGTGAGTTAATTATCACGGACGGTTTTTAACAAAACCCGTCTGTGATATTGGGCAATATCACAGACGGTTCATGTTGGAACCGTCGTGAAGTATCACGACGGTTCTAAAAACAAACCGCTCGTGATATTGTGTAATATCACGGGCGGTTCATAGCGAACCGCCTGTGAAGTATCATGAGCGGTTCCAAACATGAACCGCTCGTGATATGACATCTTCATGAGCGGTTTTTAGCGCGGAGAATAACACGTACGGTGGGTAACAAAAACCGCCTCGAGATTGTGTTTATCTGAGGCGGTTTCGATGAACCGCTGCGTGATCAAAGGCGTCGATATAGCATTTACGTAGTAGTGGGAGCGGTTGATGACGGAGATGCGGTCGATCGGCGAGGAAGTCACGGATGAGATGCAAATAGGATCTCCTTCGTCAGAGTAATTTGTACTTGAATCCTGTAAAGACATATTTTTTGCTGTTGATATATATGATCCTTTCTTCTTCCTGCAAATCATCTTATCAAGTAGTTAGTAACTCATATGATAATGAATGGAAAAAGAGATTAAGACTAAGAATTGAAGTCATATTAATAACTTTATCCTAGCCCCCGACTATTTGCTTGGTTTATTTAGATAAACCGAGTGAATAGTATAAAATAGTCTTCTTAAAAGAGAGGTTTATCTAACTTGTAGTTTTTCGATCTCGATTGTCTTGCACTAGTCAAAAGTGTAGGAACGAGTCGACACTAGGAAGTTCCTTCTAGCGGGCAAGACCACGTGCAGAAAGGAAATGCTTCGACTAGGTGATGTTACCTTCTCCGACCAGTTTAATCAAACCAGGAACGGTCTACTTGAGTTAGACAAACGTCTGGAGTGCCTTTAAAAATTCATTCAACTCATTCCAGTGCACTCGGTAGGTTCACTCTGGTGGCAAGAGTTGGAAACAGGACGACACTAGGAAGTTCCTTCTAGTGGGCATGACCACATGTAGAGAGGAAAGTCTTCGACTAGGTGTTGTCTCTTCCTCCGACCAGTTGAAATAAAACGAGTTTACCGAAAGCAGTCGAGCAAATTGAAAAAGTGTACTCTGCTTAGTTTATTTTTCAAAAATGAATGAAGAAATAATTCTAGATACTAAGAGTTGGCTTGAAAATATTTTGACCATGTGAGTTGAACCCGAACACTTTGTATTGGCAGCAAAAAGGAGGAACGAGTCGACACTAGGAAGTTCCTTCTAGTGGGATGAACCACGTGCAGAAAGGAAAAGCTTCGACTAGGTGATGTCACCATCCTTTCGACCAGTGTAAAGAAAGTTTGGGTACTGATCGTAGAAGCACTTACGACCAGGTAATGATCGAAAAATTATCAAAGCGCTACTCAAAGTAAGACAATAAAGATAGAAAGAACCTGATACTTTATTGTAGGGTTGGTCGGTTTACACATAAAATTTGCGTAACTGGTCGATGTTCCAAGAATTAGAGAGAATTCTGTCGTCTTCCATTGCTAGTCATACCGAACCTGGTCGCATAACTTCGACCACAATGTAAGGACCTTCCCATCCGGGGAAAGCTTGTTCGATTAGATGGGATTGAATTTTCCTCAATACCAAGTCACCTCTGACAAAAGCTCATGAGGTTGGACCTTCGATCGTAATATTTCTTGCGCAGGGTTTGTTGGTAGACTGTTGAGCGGATGAAGGCTTGATTTCTCTTCTCTTCAAGCAGGTTAATGTCATCCGCTTGAAGTTGTTCTTGGATCGACTCGCTAAAAGTTTCGACCTTTGTTGACCTGATCTTTAGTTCTGGTGGAAGCATGGCTTTGACACCGAAAACTAGGAAAAGGGTGTTTCACCAGTGGCAGGCTAGCGATCGTCATTTAACTTCCCATAATCTTGAGGGTTATTCTTGTACCCAAGCCCCGAGTGCTTAACAAGGTGTCGAAGACTCGAGTTTTAATTCCTCGCATTATTTAGTCATTTGCTCTTTTGATGCCCCATTGCTTTGGGGATGGGCAACAGAGGCGAATATAACTTGGTATCATAACTTGATGCATGACTCGTCGCAAATTCTTGGAATTTTCTTTCAAAATTGTTTACCATTATCTGTGATTATTCGACTTGGGACCCCAAACCGAGTGATCACGCTTCTCATCATGAACTGTTTTGCCGCTTCCATTGTTATCCCAGTCACAGGTTTGACTTCGATCCATGTTGTAAACGTATCAATAGCCACAAAAAGGAAGTCGAAGCCTCCTGAGCTTTTGGGAACGATCTTAGGATATCAAGACCCTAGGTCGCAAAAGGCCAAGATAGAGGAATTGTTTGTAATGCCTGAGTCGGTTGGTGTATTTGCTTGCTATGAAACTGACATTGTACACATTTCTGAACCAACTCTTTGGCATCGTAGAGAGCTGTTGGCCAGTAAAATACTTGTAGAAAGGCTTTTCTGACCAATGTTCTGTAGGAAGCATGAGTTCCACAGATGCCCTCGTGTATGTCGTGAAGGAAGTTTAGTCCTTCTCTTTGTGATATGCATCGCATGAGTACCCCATGAGTGCCTCGTTTATAGAGGGACTCCTTCGACCAAAGTATACATTTTGGCCTTTCAGGATAAGCGATCCGCCTCAAGATCATCGTCGGGTATGGAACCCATCTGAAGATACGTATAGATGGGATTCATCCAGGTATCCTCGTATTCTAGACAGGCTGTCTCAATAGGAGGTGTCTCTGGTGTTTCAACCAGAGACGGCTTCTGGAGCTGTTCCAGGAATACTCCTTTTGGTACTTGTGATCAGAAAGAAGCTATTCGAGCAAGCTGGTCTGCGAGGAAATTATCGTTTCGATTGATGAATTGTACCTCGAAACCGAAAAAAATACTTTTCAAGCTTTCAAACCTCCGATAAGTACTGAGACATTGTTGGATTAGAGCACTGGTACTCTTTTTCGACTTGATTCATGACTAGTTGAGTGTCTCCTCTCATGAGTAGTCGTCGAATCACGAGTGCTTTCGCAGCTCGTATGCCAGCCAGCAAACACTACTACAGAAAAGGTCTTCACAGACGGTTCAAAAATATCATCACAGATGGTTTCATGAGCCATCTGAGTTTATGGGTTAGAAATGACATGAGGTCATCACAGACGATTTTTGAACCATCTATGAAAAAAGCTATCACAGACGGTTCTGAACAAGAACCGTCTGTGATAATTACTTATCACAGATGGTTCTTGTTCAAAATCGTCTGTGATAGTCTATTTTCACAAACGGTTCTGAACAAGAACCATCTATGATAAGTAATTATCACAGATGATTCTTGTTTAGAACCGTCTGTGATAGTTTTTTTCTATTGCAAAAAAAACCGGATTTTGAGCCAAACCAATCAATTACTTGACAGTAGTTTCCATATGCAACCTCTGGCAAGACAACTAAAATCCAATTAAAATTCTGAGGGCAAACACATTAAAGGAAAGGGAAACCAAAAGGTTTCACAACGTCCCCTCCGAATGGGAAAAAAGGAATAAAGTTACAAAGTTAAACTAGCTAGAAAACATCTATGCCTCCAAGCTCCTGAAGAACTCATCTACCTCTTGGATTAGTCTTGTGAGCTTATCTCTGTGCCTCACCAGCATATCACAAGATGTTCTTGCATGTCGTCGAGTTTGACTCAAGCTCGTCGGCAAGGAGAGACGACTGAAAACCTTCGGCGACCTTAGGTAACGTAAAATTAAGATAATTTTTTTTACAACAAACAACCAACAAATTGTGTATGTTTTTGGGATGTACACGTACCTTCCGGCAGTCTACTTATTGCGGCAGACAAGGAGCTCCTCCGCATCCCTCCTCCTCCTCCTCGTCGGCTGTGTCTCCTCGCCGAACCATGACGGGGAATCGAGGGTGGTCGCCGGAGCTCGGTGTGGGGAGGGGAGAGACTGATGGAAGACAAGGATGGGGTGGCTATAATATATAAGGACTGTGCCAAAATATTTTGTCTCCCGCGTACGCGTTCAAATTTTTTTGAACTCCCGCGCTGCGAATCACAGACGGCTTCATACAAAAACCGTGCAGCGACGACATATCCTGAGCGGTTCTTATCTGAACCGTCTACAATTTTACCATGGTTTTAATACAAACCGCATGATGAGGCGGGAATCACAAAGCGGTTCGTGTTGAAAACCGCCTATGAATATCGCAGCGGTTTTGAACAAGAGCCGTCAGTGATATTAATAGTATCCTGAGCGGTTTTTAACACGAATAAATGCGTAATATTACTTCTTCCTGAGCGGTTTTAAGCGCGACCAATAACATAGATGGTCGCTAAATCAAAACCGTGCAGTGATTATATTATCTGAGCGGTTTTGGTCAACCATACGTGATGAGGCATCGATATTAGCCTTTTTGTAGTAGTGAAACCTTACCGTGATACGCCCACGTTGTTAGTGGCCTAAAATTTTAATTGAATGGCATACTTTAAGGTCTCTCCGTTAGGAGATTCCAGGACCACCCCAGCCCCCGAGCCACTTAAAGTAAGTGACCCGTCAAAGTACATCGTCCACTGGTCGTGGGTATCGTACTAGGGATCCTAAACAGGTTTATGATTTGTCCATTCGGCGACAAAGTCTGTGAAGATCTGGGATTTAATGGCCGTTCGGGACACGAAATAGAGGTCGAACTCCCCATGTTCTACTGACCACTTTGACATGCATCCCGTTGCTTTCCTATTCTGGAGGATCACTCCCAATGGAAACCAGACGACACAATTATCTTGTACGCTTGGAAATAATGCCGCAGTTTCCTCAAAGACATGAGGAGGGCATAGAGATGTTTTTGGACCTAAGGGTAATGCTCCTTAGGCCCGTGCAAAACTTCACTTACGTAGTAAACTGGTTGTTGGATGTTTTCACGATCTACGACCAGTACTGCACTCACTGCCTGTGGCGTGGCAGCTAGACAAATTAAGAGCGTCACTTTTGGTTTTGGAGAAACAAAAATAGGAGCACTCATAAGATATCTCTTGACATCCTCAAAGGCAGCGTTTGCCTCTTCCGACCAATCGAAACCCTCGTGTTTCCTTAGAAGTTTGAAGAAAGGTAGTCCTTTTTCTCCCAGTCGTGCGATGAAACGACTTAAAGCCACCATACATCCTGTGAGTTTTTGGACATCTTTCTTCGTGGTTGGAGGGCGCATTTGCACAAGATAGTTTTTATCTTTTGAGTTTGCTTGATCCTCATACGAGACTAGGAATCCAAGCAATTTTTCGAAGAGACTCCAAACACACTTCTCGGATTGAGTTTGGCGGTGTTTTACGAGGTGTCGAATGTCTCCCGCAAATCTGAAACATGATTAAGCAGCTTGATGCTTTTACGACTAGATCGTCAACATAGGCTTCCAAATTTCGGCCTAGTTGAAGTGACAAAGTCAATTGCATCAAGCGTTGAAAAGAAGCGACAACATTTTTTAGACCAAATGGCATTTTGACATAACAAAATGTTCCAAATGGAGTAATAAATGAGGTCTTTTCTTCATCTTCTAGACACATATTAATCTGATGGTAGCCAGAATATGTGTCTAGAAAACTTAATATTTCACAACCAGCAGTAGAATCGACCAACTGATCGATACGAGGTAAAGGGAAATCATCTTTTGGACAAGCTTTATTAAGATCAATGAAGTCTACACACATTCTCCACTTGCCGTTAGACTTCCTAACCATTACAGGGTTGGCCAACCACTCTGGGTGATCGACTTCTCTTATAAAGCCTGCTTCAAGTAGCTTATCCAATTCTGACCTTATAGCATCTCGTCGATCAGGGGCAAGTCCCCGTAATTTTTGTTTTACATGTACTTTGTCAGGCCGTAGAGCTAGCCTGTGCTCAATCACTTCTCTGCGGACTCCGGGCATGTCGGATGCTTGCAATGTGAAGACATATGTGTTTGCCTGGATGAAAGTGATGATGGCGTCTTCCTATTTGGGGTCGGAAGTATCCCCGATGCGAACAGTTTTTGAGGGCTCCTCTGGATTCAAAGGAATCTCCTTGACCTGGTCGTTCGGCTTAGGTGCAATTTTAGGCCCATTTGCTTGGCGAAGGTACGCCTTTGTTTTCTTCTCGATGTGTATCCGCCAACCATTACGAAGGACCGAAGGGTCACATGTGTGCGCCAACTTTTTGTCACAATGAATTGTGATCACTCCTTTGGGACCTGGCATCTTAAGACATTGATACCCATAATGAGTAGCGATTAAGAATTTTGCCAAAGTTGGTCGTCCGAGTATGGAGTTATATGCCGTATCGAAATCGACCACATCAAAGGAGATCTTCTTTGTCCTGAAATTACTTGGAGAACCAAATGTTAAAGGAAGAGAAACTTGACCAATAGGTTTGGCCGAAGACCCCGGTACAATACCATGAAAAGTATATCGTACCGGTCTTACCTTGGTCCTTGGTACTTGCATCTCGTCCAGGGTACTCATAAACAGAATGTTTAGTGAGCTACCACCATCAATCAACACTCGATTTACTCGACAGTTATTTTTAGTGGACTCGACCACAATCGAAAAATGACCTGGTCGAGTGGAAGGAATCGGGCAGTCACCCCTCTCGAAGGAGATGGTGACTTCTGACCACTTCGGCAGTTTATTGACAAGAGGAGGGTCAATGGAGTTTACCTCGTGTTTGATAGCCTTAAGCCGTCGTCTTGACTCGTTTGCCGATGATCCCCATAGATATGCTCGATGGTGTAATCGTGATCTTGGAATGGCATCTCCTTGTTGTCGTCAGACTGCGTACGACCACTAGCTTGCCCTACCTGTTCGATGGTAGGAAGTAGTCCTTTGCCGTTGTAGTAGTCCTCGATTTTTCGTTGGAATAGTCGGTAGTTGCGAAGGTCATGACCTTCCTTTTTATGGAAAGGACACCACCTAGGCTTGTCGTTCTTCCGCTCGGGCGCTTACCTTTACCTCGATCAAAGTATGGCTTGGAGCTTTGAGGATTTTTATCGCTCATGGCCAAGACCTCCTTGGAACCGTTGGCTTGAAGCTTTTGGCCCTTTACCTTGTTCTTAGATTTCTTGGCATTTTTATCCTTCTTCTTACCACTTTCACCTACCTTTTGAGGAATTTTATCTTCTAGATCGATAGTGTTGTTCCACTCGACCGCTTCAGTAGCAGTAGCATATCGATTGGCCATCTCGAAGAGTTCGGCAATAGTGGCGGGAGGATTCAAGGCAATGTTCTCCATGATCCTTCTACTACGGACTCTCTGCTTGAAAGCTCTAATGACAGAAGAATCAGAAATATCAGGAATGGAATTTTGAACCTGACTAAAGCGTCGAATGAGGCTGGCGCAGAGTCTCGTGGTTGTTCTGTCTCATCCTATGCGTGTCGTCCTCGTTCCCAAGGCGATGATAGGTGCCTTAGAAATTCTCCAGTAGGAGGTCTCAAAAGTGTTGCCATGAATAAATCAACTCGAGTGGCTGATTTAACATCCACGATCGAGCAGATCCCTCGAGTACAGTAGGAAGGTAATTTGCCATTATATGCTCTCCTCCTCCTGCAGCTCGGACAGCAGTTGTGTAGATCTGGAGAAATTCAATGGGTTTTTGAGATCCATCAAACTTCTCCATGTTCATTGGTCAAAATCGAGGCGGTAATGGTATTTCGGAGGTCGGATGAAAAGCCCGACATCCGGTAATAACTTCTTGACGCCTTCTTTGCATAAAATTAGGGCTGACGTCACCAGGTGATTATACACCATGATACCCGATCATAGGTGGACCCTCCCTGTGGTGGGTCTCAACCCTACGAGGGAAATACTCGTCGTATTTCATCTACTGTCATAGATTTCTGGGTTGGAGTGGTGAATGATCACCTCTCCTAGGAACCTGCTAGTCTTCAGGCGTTCGAGGTACTCTCCTTCGGCTGGGGCGAAGATCAGGAGAGCGTCGTGATCGATCGTCACGGCGATCTCCATGCGGTGAGTTTTTCGAACGACTGGAAGCAGATGAGGTCGTACTGCCACGACTTCTAGGTTGAGGTTAGTGAGGGTGCTCAAACTTGGCCACCATGCTTCGAAGCCTTTGCGTGATCTCTTCAACAAAGAGGTCGTAGCCAGGTGTTCGAGCAAGTTCTTGAGATGGGTTTTCGAGAAGGTCATTGATGCGTTGGAGTTCTTGAGCTTCCTTCGACTGATAGTGAACGCGCCCAGACTGATTTTTTTTGAGCTGCGATTCTTCTCTCGTCGGGTTGCCTCGAGAACGTCCATACCGAGCCTCGAGCTTGCCTCGATTAGTCACAGTATTTCTAGAATCTCCTTGACACTCATCGAGTGTTGACTCTGATGTCATGGAGGTGTCCTCGTCATTGCCACAAGGGGTGTGACATGTGATCATTGGGGAGCATCCTCGATCTGTCTCTAGGAAGCGATCGTCACTGAGGAAGGATGAAGACCTCCCATTGATGATCTCCACATGTTGAGGCCTCCTCGCTTGAGGAGTAGTCGAGACACCATCTGACGACTTGGAGCAAACCCTCCGAGAAGGGAATTCAGGGTTATAACCGTCTCCGTCCGCAAGTGAGCTCTGCGATGGGATGGTCGAACCTGTAGGAAAAGCATGTTCGACCCCCTTCTTTGTGGGGCTAACCTGAGAGAGACGACCACCAGGTGCTGATGAAGTTCCGGAATGATTGCCTCTAAGACTTAGAGAGGGAACCCTCGCCATGCTCTGAGTCTGTCCTGGTGCAGTCCTGATTGTGGTCGGATTGACCCTTGCCCTCTGAGGAAGCTAGTTCCTCATCTAGACGTAATGTTGCGGGGGATAGGGATACCTCCTCAACTCCATTGGTGGTATGGTCTCCTGGAGAATGATCTCCGGAGATGACATCACCATTGGATGATGCAATACTCAGTTCGTAGTCGAAATCGGCATCCATATCGATATCTGCGTAATCGGCCAAGTCAAACTAGTTCTCCTCATTCTACTCTCCTGCCATGAGAGCATTAGAGTTGGAAAAGAGCAAAGAAAGCTGGTGACTCGAAAGTCCCCACGGTCAGTGCCAATTGTCGGTGTTTTAGAACCGAACTTACATAAAGATTGTTTGATTCAGAATTCAAGTTACATACGCAACGAACTAAAATTTCAGAATTCAAGTTACATACGCAACGAACTAAAATTTCAAAATTTAAAACGCTAAGAATTTGAATAAAATGGATTACAAGTTGATATCCACTAGGTATTTTCAAAGATAATTTCCTTGGAAATATATTTTAAACAAAAAAATAGAAGTTACTCAACCAATGAACTAAAATTGCATTGTAAATAGATTAACTATATAAACAAATAGAAGTTGCCCATTGAACTTAAATGTAGAATACCTAGTAAAGAAAATTGAAAATTGAAATGGTAGACATGTTAATATCTGCTAGGTATTTTGATGCGAGAATGTAACATCTGAACATAATAACATAATATAACATATTAAGTGATAATAAAGGATATTCCAAAAGCAACTATGACATTCTAGCAATTAATAGGACAGGAGTAACACTCCCAAATCCTCTGTGTATTTCTAAACTAGTTCCATGATCGGTAGCTAGTTCACCGATGTGAAGATATGGTAATATCCATAAATCGCACAACTTTATTAATAATCAATGAGTTTATTACAAGAAAGACTTACAAGCCAACAATAAACAAACACAACGGAAGATGAAGAAGACGTAGTAGAGTCTAGCTGATCTACCATAGGCAATCGACTGGGGTAGCGGCCTAGTCATCGTAATCCACACCGATAGTGAAGTCCTTCTCCTTTGAAATTTATTTGCATTAAGAAAGGGTGATCACAACCACGTGCTCGCAAGTTACACCCAATAACATATTATAATGCATGCAAGGATATATCAAAAAGAAGGTTTATTGGTTGAATTTGCATAAAGCAATGTTCCCTTTAAATATTTGTACTAAGTTCCAAAGTAGTTATTCTATAACTAAAATTCATTTTATAAATTCTCAAGTTTCGTAGTAGGATAACCTTCATATGAAATATGGTGATGGATACCCTCCATCACATGGCAACCTCCCAATTTCCCAATTTGATAAACTATCCAAAATTATTTGTCCAAATCTTTTAAAAACAAAATCAAAGTCTAACTTTGAGTGGCTTTGCTCAGCATGTCCATGACCATGGACACGGCTATTCGAATAGTTTTACACTCTACAAAGGTTGTACAACTTTACCCACAACACACGAATTCTTTAGATTGTTTGGTATCCGTCGATACCACCGCTCACTACCTATGGTAAGCAGTCTAGAGCACATGTCGAAGCCTTTACAATGTGCCATCTCACTGTAGTCCCGCCTCGCTAAGTTTTTACTTCCTTTGGATTGAACCATCCGCTGGATTCAAGCCCTTTCTTGTGCCATGTGGGAATATAAAAGTAGGTCATAAAGACACACACGCAACCAGGCACAACCACGGTGGAATATTGCAATTCAGTTAGCCAAGTCCTGTCCACTTAGGATATGTGGTAGTATGATGGGGTTTAGTAAGATACGTTTCAAAAACTGGTCCTTAACTGACTTGGACGACTTCCAAAATAACCCCTAGGCCTCAACCCTACTCGGATTGAGCATGTGCATAAACCTACACCCACCAACTATCCATTTTGCCCAAGTCCAAACCAATTTTTGATTTTATTTCATTTTTCAAAGTATTTGTAAACTTCCATGACACACCAATGCCATGGATACAATTTAAATAACATTTGATTTTCGGCTGTAAATTCCCAAATCAAATATTTCAGGTCTGAGCATGGCTAAGCATAATTTTTCCCAAAATGTTATAGTTCATACTATTGCATAAACTAGATTTTCAACTAAGGTGTCAAGGTAGGTTTATTTCAATATCAAGATTGACAATACAAAGGATTTAGACATAACTATAATTTAAAATATGTATTTAAATTACATTGAATAGAAGTAAGCATGCAATAGTAATTTAAAACATAAATTAAATAATTTAAAATAATGAGATCAAATATAATCAAAGGTATAACTTGCCTTGTTCAATTAGTTGTTGTTCTCACACGGCATCAAATCGATTCTCCAAAGTCTTAAGTAATCTATCTGTGAAAATAAGCCAAATTCAAACAAAATCCAAATAAAATTCAAATAAAATCCAAATTTAATAATTTGGTCTAGTTAACTAGATCTTGATTTTAGATGAATTTAGAAATTTGAATCGATGAAATCAGAGTTCGTATGAAGGAGAACGATCCCTGAAAGTTTAAATCTAAAGAAAAACCCTTAAAAAGGATTTTACGGAATTTCTCGAATAATTTTTCTAAAAAAATTCTCTTTATTAGCATGCTAACGTCATCGGGTGGATTTTGATTTCGAACAAAATTAATTTTCAAAGGAAATTCTTTTGAATCTATGACATGTGGGCCCGTGGGTGGAGTTGTCACGAAAGGTGTGGTCGATCGAGTGGTCCAAATGGCCGTGGTCGAAACAGTCTTGGCGTGTGTTGGTGCGGTGGTGGCGTGGCATCCACATGGCACTACTAGCGGATGCATCTTGTTGATATGCCAAAGATGTGGTGCCTCGTGGTGCGCCATTGGGTCTTTGAGGTGGCACAATGTGGCAGAATCACGCGGTAGTTACACAATTCCGGTGACGACGCGCATAAAAAGCGGAAGTTTTGGCGAGAATGGGGCGGCGGATTAAAGGTGTTTAAATGCACTTTATGGCGCAAGAAATCGAGGCGGAAATGGTGGGCGTTGATGAGCTTACATGGCTCGATAATGGCGGTGAAGTCGTAGAAAGAAGAAACCACGAGGAAGGCGGACCCGACAATTGGGCCAGCGTTAGCGAAGCGGGATCATTCGGACGAGGCGATTCGGTCCGTCTGAAAATTATTTTCGATTTAAATTGATTTAGTGATTTTAATAATTCTTGTTAATTCAAAAGCGGCTTTAGAAAATTGCAAATAAAGTCCAAAAATTATGAGAAACTTCATAGAAATTCCTTGAGTCATTTGGACTTAAATAAAATATTTCTAGTTTATAATTGGTAATTAATTTTGCAAATAATTTATTTTGTCTTTAAAATAATTAGGAAAAGCTTTTAAAATTTCAGAAAATTCAAGAAATTAATTAAATTTTCCTTTTTAACTTTAAATCAATAAAAACTCGAGAACTCAATAAATTTTTATTTTTGACTTTTAAAACTTAGGAAATTCAAGAAAAGCAAAGACACACCTTTAAATCTCGGAAAATCAATAAAACAATAACTTTTTTAATCTTATTTTTTATATGAGCTTTGGGATGTTACAAACTACTATAAGCGGAATCTCGTCCTCGAGATTTGGAGAAACTAGAAAGAAAACCAGATATAAGATGGTATAAGGGACGATCTATCTTCAAGTTGGCTTCATATCTAAGGAGTGTTGAGTTGCTCGAAATTTTGAAGTATCAATTCATCCTTCAAGTTCCTTGTGCATGGAAGGGTTATGTTGTCCAATAGATTTAGAGAAGATGGAAAAACAAAGGATGAAAAAAGCTACAAGGTAAGAAGTCTACCCATTTAAAGCAAGCGTTGTACACAAGATCAAAAGATCTACATACAAGCGTACCAAAAGGAAAAATAACGAGACAAGTTAAGGAACAATACAACGTTCTACTAGATCGATATTAAGTAAGCTAGTGAAATGACTCAACACCAGAATGAGTCTTGGCAAACTTAGACTATATGGCTTGACTAGCAAAACAATCTTCGGTGAATCTTGCATGACGATGCTCACTTGATGCCTTGATGTCTTGTGGTCTTAAACATAATGGTAGGAAACGTGTTGACTATTTATAGAAATTTTTAAAGGAAAGATGACCCATTTAACATTATAAAATGGTGAAAGGAGAATTAGGTAAGGAAGAATTGCCATGAAAAAGCTAAATATAGATAGATGACCAAGATGAGGAGAATACAATTTATTTTTCTTGTTATATAAAATAAGTTTTGATGTTTTTCAACTAACGACCATTCTAACTAGGTCACAACCTACAGTCGATATGGCTCTGATACCATCTCTGTCGGACCCGGGAATAACACCCCCAAATCCTCTGTGTATTTCTAAACTAGTCCCGTGATCGGTAGCTAGTTCACCGATGTGAGATATGGTAATATCCATAAATCGCACAACTTTATTAATAATCAACAGAGTTTATTACAAGAAAGGCTTACAAGCCAACAATAAATAAACACATCGAAAGATGAAGAAGACATAGTAAAGTCGGTGATGCACTTACGAGGCAATTGGTCAGGGTAGCGGCCTAATCGTCGCAATCCACACTGATAGCGAAGTCCTTTTTCTTTGAAATTTATTTGCATTAAGCAAGGGTGGGCATAACTTTTGTGCTCGCAAGTTACACCCAATAGCAGATTATAATGCATGCAAGGATATATCAAAAGAAGGCTTATTGGTTGAATTTACATAAAGCAATGTTCTCTTTAAATATTTGTGCTAAATTCCATGCGGTTATTCTATAACTAAAATTCATTTTATAAATTCTCAAGTTTGGTAGTAGGATATCCTCCATATGAAATATGGTGATGGATATCCTTCTATCACATGGCTAACCGCCTAATTTTCTAATTGGATAAACTATCCAAAATCATTTGTACAAATATTTTGAAAACAAAATCAAAGTCTAATTTTGAGTGACTTTGCTCAGCATGTCCATGACTGTGGACATAGCTATTCGAATAGTTTTACACTCTGCAGAGGTTATACAGCTTTACCCACAACACACGAATTCTCTAGTTTGTTTGGCATCCGTCGATACCACCGCTCACTACCTATGGTAAGCAGTCTAGAGCATGTGTTGAAGCCTTTACAATGCGCCATCCCACCGTAGTCTCGCCTTGCTAAGGTTTTGCTTCCTTTGGAATGAACCATCCGCCGGATTCAAACCCCTTCTTGCGCCATGTGGATATAAAAGTAGGTCATAAAGACACTCACACAACCAGGCACAACCACGGTGGAATATTGCAAATTAGTTAGCCAAGTCCTGCCCACTCAGGATATGTGGTAGTACGATGGGGCTTAGCAAGATGCGGCTCGAAGACCAGTCTTTAACTGACTTGGGCAACTTCCAAAATAATCCCTGGTCATTAACCCTACCCGGATAGAGCCCGTGCATAAACCTGCACCCACTAACTATCCATTTTGCCCAAGTCCAAACCAATTTTTGATTTTATTTCATTTTTTAAAGCATTTGTAAACTTTGATGACACACCAATGCCATAGATACAATTTAAACAACATTTCATTTTTGGCTGTAAATTCCCAAATCATATTCTTGGTCAGAGCATGGCTAAGCATAATTTTTTCCAAAATGTTCTAGTTCATACTATTGCATAAACTAGATTTTCATCTTAGGTGTCAAGGTAGGTTTTATTTCAAACAAAATAACTATAATTTTTCCCAACATTTAAGTTCATACTATTGCATAAACTAGATTTTCATCTAAGTTGTCAAGGTAGGTTTTATTTCAAACAAAATAACTATAATTTTTCACAACATTTTATTTCAATATCAAGATTGGCATTACAAAGGATTTAGGCATAACTATAATTTAAAAGCAATTATTTAAATTATATTGAATAGAAGTAAGCATGCAATAGTAATTTAAAACATAATTTAAATAATTTGAAATAATGGGATCAAATATGATCAAAGTTATAACTTGCCTTGCTCAATTAGTTGTTGTTCTCACGCGGCGTCGAAATCTGACTCTCCGAAGTCGTCGAAATCTATACGTGGAAATAAGCTAAAATCAAACAAAATTCAAATTAAATCCAAATTAAAAAAATTTAGTTTAGTTAGCCAGATCTTTATTCTAGATGAATTTAGAAATTTTAATCAATGAAATCGGAGTTCGTATGAAGGACAACGAACCCCTAGAAGTTTAAATATAAAGAAAAACCCTTAAAAAGGATTTTCTGGAATTTCCTGAATAATTTTTCCAAAGGAAATTTTCTTTATTGCATATGCTGACATCATCGGGTGGATTTTGATTTCCGAACGGAATTATTTTTCCAAAGGAAATTCTTTTGAATCTATTACATGTGGGCCCCATGGGTAAAGTAGTCCGAACGGTGTGGTCCAAATGAGTGCTCCGAAGGGTCGCGGTCCGACAGTCTTGGCGTGTGTTGGTCGCGATGGTTGGTGTCGCATGACCACCTGCAATGGCCTTGATGCATAAGTGCTAATGTGGCCAAGACGTGGTGGCGCCTACGTGGTCGCCATGTGGCGCCGAGGTGGCACAGTGTGGCCACCATGTCATCTTCGACGGTGGTGATGGCTCGGCGTTGAGCTCGCCGACGCTCCGCACCACAGCGAGCTCCGGCGAGGGGCTCAAAAGTAAGATCGGGACATGGGGATCGCGATGCTTACCACGGCGACGCTAGGGCTCGCATGGCTCCTTGGCGGTGAGGAGAAGCGATGGCGGTTGCTTGGTCCGGGCGGCGTGGCGATTCCGGCCACGCCTTGAAAGCGGTGAGAGACCATGTGGAGGTCGTCCCGTGTGTGTGATGAGTATTTGACATAGGTGTAGGAAGTCGAGTTTGGTTTGGGTGGTTTGGACCATGTCGTTGCGTGGTGCAGCAGCTCGGTCGGTTTGGTCAAACTTGGTGCGTATGGGATTAGGATGCATATTCTTTGTTTCGACAAGTTTGGATTTTGTCATAGTAAGTATGTTGGTATTTACGCTTTCATGTATCGGCGGTGCTATGTGATTTGTTTCTTATGCTGTGTTAGGCTGCGGAGGACATCGGTGTCGAGTGGCGAGACACGGTGGGCCGGACTAGGTGCGAGTGGCGAGGTCGAAACAGTCGGGATGTGTCGAAGGCAGCGGAGACTCGAGGTGGTTCTGGCGTCTTGAGACAAGGAGCTGAAGCTTCCGGAAGGTCGAGAAGAGTAAGCAGAAATTCGCAAAGGCACTGTGGGAGGCGAGCTCAGTTGGATTTAAGCAGGCGTGTGGGTTGGAGACCCATTAGCCAAGGGCTTTAAATAGGAGTGAGTGGTTGCTTGTATTGGGGGCTTTTGGGAGATAGTTAGGGTTTGCTAGGGTAAAAGAGGCTTTAGTTGTTGAGAGTTGTGCTCCTGAAATCATTCCTCTGGCGGCTTCGTGTTGCCCCCTCGGGAAAAAATGGCGTGACGCTCACCCCCAAAAAAAAGCAGTAGCGTCTGTAGGCCGTGGCGTCTGTTTATACGCAAAACTTCGGTTTCTTCTTGTTGCAAGCTTTTATTTTTAAATTGATTGAGACATGATTGATCTTGGTGGTGGTGTCTTAGAGTAAGCGAGGTCACCTAGCGGCGGCTGTTTTCCTTAAAAACTTCGGTTCTTGCTTTTGTGATCGGTTTCTTTGATTTGACTTGAGGTTGATTCGTTTGAATCCGGTTTTAATTAATTTGTGTCCGCCTAGCAAAATCGAATCCGGCTTACTGTCTTTGCCCGATTTCTTGATTGAGAATCCACAGTGGCGGCGTTTCTCCCGAGAAAAAAGATGAGGTCTTCTTGTGTTTCTTGATTTAATGCTTGATTAGGGTGTTTCTAGGAAAATCATGCGCTTTTGAGCCCATGGTGGCGGCGTGCGAAAAAAATTGGAGGTGCAGCGGTGGCTGCGTGTAATGAAGAAAAGTAGCGCCAGTACATAGACTAAGTAGTTAGACAAGAAAATCTAGTTACGCAATTCTTGTTTGGTTTGGTTATTCATTTCTTTTGGTTCATGCACTGAGATCTCATACTCTATTTGATATGAGGTGCTAGCCTTGTTCTTTGATACGAAAAATCGGTGTGCTTGTGCGATTCACTTTCGGCGTTTTCTTTGTTTGATTAAATTTGCTACTTTGTTCTCGTTGTTTCTCACCTCTGTATGACTTTGGCTGCCTTTAATGATCCACTCGTGAAATTTAGAAGTCCTGGGCGTGGCTGTTCCTTTGCGAGAGAGGACTTTTTGGTGGCGATCTGAGTCTCAAGGATCGTGAGAAAAAGCAGGATTTTAGGCGGCGCTGCGGCGGAAAATGACTTCGAAAATAAGGCGCTCTGTAGTTGGTTGGTATTGTGTTTTCTGTGGCGATCTGATGTTTCAACTAATGCTAGTGCCATCATTTATTTGGTTGGTCGGTTTGCGATGTTACATTTATTTGCGATTTTAAACCTTGTTTATTACTTCTTCTTCTTTGGAAAAAATCGATGGGGCATACTGTTGCGGGTGAAAAAAAACATGTCTTTGTTTGGTTTATTAATTACTTAGCTGCTTTGCTCTTTTCAAGTCTCTGCGGTTCCTTTGTTTGATTTGTTAATACAAGATCCATGTTATGTGGTCGCATAATATATATATATATATATATATATACTACGAAGGGTGTTTAATTTGGTGTCCTTGTTTGTCGAGATCATGTCTTGTGAATTGTTTGATCGTGCTAGTGTGTGCGTGCGGTCTTGAGTCGTTTGTAGTCTTGAGCTTGAGGTTTGATCGGATTCAACACGAGGTTATCCAGCATGCTGTTCTGATCTTCATAGCTTTTATAGCTATTGGAGTGAAAGTAGTGTTGAGTTCGATCGAGGTGAAAAAATAAGCGTCTATTCACCCCCTCTAGTCGCCTTTCCGGTCCTACAATTGGTATCGAGCGGTTAGCTCTTTTCAATAGATCTTAACGGTCTCAAGAGCGTGGCGATGGACAAATACTCGACCAAGCCGCCCGTTTTCGATGGCATCGATTACCCTACGGAAGAGCGAATGGAGACATACATCGAGGCCGGTATGCCATCTGGCGAAAGGTCAAGGTTCGATTATTTGTTCTGCCGATGAGAACATCAATGTCGGAACATGGCTGATGTTGAGGCAAATGCAAAGGCAAGAACATCATCATCGGGGTTTGAGTCGTGGCGAGTTTGACCGCATATCTCACTGTCGTCCGCCTCGACATCTGGGTGACCCTCGGCGCATACCATGAGGCACCACCCGGATCAAGGCGATGCAACGGGACCGGTTCAAGCGAGAATACAACAAATTTGAGATGCTTCTTTGGTGAGTCCCTAGATGAGTGCCATGCGTTTTCACAAGATCTTGAGCAACCTCCGGCGGTCGGTCTCACATACCCGACTCGGACAACGCTCGTCGGATGCTCCGGGCACTTGATCTTCGTGTTTGGGAAATGAAAGTGACTACCATCAAGGACACCACGGACCTCTCGACCTTGACTCTTGATCGCTGTACTCGCGTCTCAAGACTCACGAGATTGACATTGTCTCTCGAAAGTCGAAGTCACGATCGATGGCCCTAGTCACCAATCGAGTTAAACCTCGGTTCTCTTCTTGATTAGTTGTGTGGTTTCTCCTTTGCTTTGCTCTGGACGTAGCGATGATCGGTTAAAGCGACTCGAGGATGAGCGGTAGCCCTCCTAGCTCGGAAGTTTTCTCATGCTTACAAGAGGAGGAGGAGAGAAAGAGGGAGGACACAGTGATTTGCTTCGAGTGTGGTGGCCCCAACCACATTGAAGACAACCCCAAAAGCCGGAGAAGGGCAAAAACGACTCTGGCTCGGGCAAAACGACTACATCGACAAGAACTGCAACAAAGCCTCCAGCTCGGACGCCCGACAAGAAGAAGTTCCATAACTTTGGCAAAGCCAAAGCTCTTCCACAGCGTCCTCACGCTTCGGCGACCTCGACCTCGGCGAGGTGGAAGGATGGAGCGGCGATGGCGGGGACGGGTGACCAAGAGCCCAAGGATGGCGGCGACTTCTCGGCATGTGCTTCATGGCCCTCGAGGCGAACTCGTGACAGCAGTGTACTCCGACTTCGGACGAGGTAGATCCACCTCTGAACAACTCAATCATGCTTTTCTTAAGCTAGGAGGTTTTCATGCTAAAGCTAAGGCTAGGTGTCTTTGAGTTAGAGAAGGAGATAGATAGACGTCACTAGAGATTATTGCTCTTACATCTGCCCTTCTAGTGATGATTGTGATACATGCTCTGCTTTCTTTGGTTGATATGGAGAAGTTAAGGACCTTACATGATAGTGTGTCCTCCAAACTTGATAGTGTTAAGGTGGAGAATGTTAGTGCACTTTGAGTTAGAGTTGAGTGGGATGGTCATTACCCTACTTATTCTTGATGAGACTACTTCTCCCACCTCATGTGAGGGTAAGGACATTCTTTGCTAGAGGATCTTATGCCATGCTTCTTGATCTGCTGAGTCTTGTGAAAATTGCAATAACTTGAAGATGAACTTAAAGCAGGCGGATCATAAAATTCTTGAACTACAAGCTTCTTTACTTGAGCCGATTGTTTCATGCTTGAGCTGTCCTAAGTTAAGCTACTGAACTTGAAATTTGTCTCCAACAGTTTCAAGATATGATTGATCATGAAAGGAAGTTGGCTCGGTTTGCTTCTAAGGACCTGTTAGCTCACCATGCATTAAGTGTAACAAACTAAAATCGACTTGATTGCTTTGGATAAGAAATGTGTGAAGCTAACTAAGGATCTTCTAGAGAAGTCACATTGTGCTTGCAATATGATTGTGGAGAAGGAGAAGCCCGGGGGTAAGGATGAGGCGGCTTAGCAGCGTGAACCAAGCGGCTAGCGATGGGGTGTCCCTTGAGTCGGTGTGCGTGCACAAGCCATTCTTCCCTCTATTTCTTTGGTTCTTCTTTTGCTCCCTTACCTTCTGTTTGTCTCTTCTTCCCCCTGCTCTTCTTGCACCTCTCTCTTTAAGAGTGTCGGTACCTTATGAACACTCTCGAGAGATTTGTAGGAGGCAAGAAGAAGCTCAATCTTATTCTAGACCAATCTAAGATTTGCGATTTAATCGGGGTCTAGGATATGACTTCTTTGAGGACATGAGAAGCATCCACCGTGCTCGGACCCATAGCACGAGTGTGATCGAGGAGCCCGGGACCGAGAAAGTCCATTTCAAGTCGGCGGGCTATGTCGAGTTCTGACGATGGAGGTAATTTCACATCTTCTTCTACCTCTCGAAGGTGAAGTATCACCGCACCTTCGTCGGAAGGATGGACACTCGGTCGTCGGTGCTTGGTAGCGCCAAGATCGCGTAGAGACCATGTTGAGTTTCTTAGGCGCATTGAGGTCGGCCCCGGACCTTGAGTGCACCTAAGACCAACACGAGTCTAGGCTTGTTTCTTCGATGGGTTTGTGCGACATCGAGGACTTGGTTTTCGAGTTTTCGGTTTTAAATCCTCATCTTTGCTTTCGATCGTGACTTCGCCGAATCCGAGGTAGATCTCGTTTTCCCCATCGAGATAGCTACCATGGCGTGTTCGATCTGTTGCGGGTGCTCAGGCTTCGCTCGCCGTAGCGATCGGACTCGATAACGACTTGGTCTGCTCTTAGACCTTCTGCGTGAGTGACAGAGCGTAGGGTAGATAGAGGTCGATCGGGCTTGACTACTTCATCGCGCTCGGCGTGTTACTCGATATTAGGTGCCAAAATCATCATTGATTTATCGATCTTGAGACTTTACTCTGTTTGACTCGGGTTAGCGGGTAGGGAAGGAGAAGGTTTGGCTTGTAGACTCGGTTGTTCTCGTCATATGATAGGAGACTCCGTTGGTTCTCTTCCTAGCCCGCGCTCCGGTGATGAGGCGATCACCTTCGAGACGCTTCGTGCAGGCAGCGTCATCGCCAAAATCTTGTCGCGTATTAATGCTTCTTTTATTCTTAAGGATGTTGCCTTGGTTAGTAAGTTGCGGTACAATCTGCTTTCGGTTTCTCGACTTCTGATGGCGGTTTCGAGGTGAGCTTTAAGAAAAACAATTGCAAAATTCTTGATTCTTGGGTAGTCGGTTTGCGGGATTTCTCGTTATGGGAGGATCTTTCGTGCTGATTTTTACGATTCTTGGTGATCCTCTCCGGTGTTTGGTTGCTACGAGTCCGCGATCTCTCTTTACGGCATAGGAGACTTGGTCATATTGGATTTGACCATTTGACCCGAGTTAGCGACCATGATCTCATTAAGTAGTCTGCGAAACTCAAGATGGTCAAAGATCTTGTTTGCACTCCATCTTGAAACACGGCAAGATGGTTGCCGCTTCTCATTCTCCGGTCCACATTACTATGACCGATGCTGCAAGACATTGCTCCACATGGACCGATTGGACCCGGCTCGAGTCTTGATCGGCGAGGAGGAAGTGGTATGTTCTTGTTGTGGTCGATGACTTCTCGAGGTACTCTTGGGTGTTTTCTTAGCCTCGAAGGGCGAGACATTTACACATTTCGAGGTCTTTTTAGTAGGTTATGCATTGAGCTCCGGGTGCCTTCTGAGCGATCCGCAGATGACAATGGCACGAGTTCAAAATTCCTACTTTGAGAGTTTACGTGGTGAGGCAGTGTAGAGCACAGTTCTCTTCTCCATCGTCCCTCGGCAAAATGGCGTTGTGGAGAGGAAGAACCGTACCTTAGTCGAGATGGCGGGGCGATGCTTGATGAGTACTCTACAGGAAGTTTTGAAATGAAGCCATTGCGACCGCGTGCCATGTTTGAATCGAGTTTTTCTTGGGCACTCCTACACGCACTTCTTATGAGTTGAGATCTGAGGCGAAAGCCAGCGTCTCTCATTTTCGTGTGTTTGGTTGCAAGTGCTTTATTTTGAAGTGCAGGAACCTAGATAAGTTGAGTCACGTTCTGTGGCGGTATCTTTCTAGGCTACTCGACTTCTTGGCGGGCTTCTGAGAGTGCAGGCTGCGAGTCTAGTAGAATGGTAGAAACACAGCAGGTGACTTTTGTGAGGCGGTCAGGGGACTAGGCGGATATCTCGAGTTCTTTAGAGCGATCAGAGACTATCTTTGTGGATGATGAGGGCGAGGAGGCGATGGTTGTTTACGATCCGGCTCCTCTTCCTTCCTTGAGATGCCTTCTTCCACGGCACCTCAAGATGATCGACCTGCCTTCCGGAGCTAGTGGCTCTGTCCCTGCCTCGTCTGCACACGAGGTAGAGGCCACTTCTTCTTCTCATCGAGGACCTCCCGACTTATCCGAAAAGGCATCCTTGAGAGCGAGATGATTGGAGACCTTTTGGCGTGTCCTGCGCTCTAAGTCCAGCTTTTCTCATTCATCTCCATTCTCGCCTTTGTTGCCTCCTTTGAGCCCAAGGATGTTTGTCACGCCCTTTACGATGAGTCTTGGGTCAATGCCATGCATGAGAATTAGAGAACTTTGAGAGAAACAAGGTGCAGTGGCTTGTTGAGCCCCACGAGGCCACAATATCATTGGAACCAAGTGGGTGTTCAAGAACAAGCAGTGAGGATGGGGTAATCATCGAAACAAGGCTAGATTAGTAGCTCGGGGTTTTCGAGGTTGAGGTCTAGACTTGAGGAGACCTTTGCCCTGTGGCTCGACTTGAAGCCATTAGAATCTGCTTGCCTTTGCGGCTTCTAAGGGTTTCAAGCTTTACAGATGGGCGTGAAGAGTGCCTTCCTCAATGGCCTTATTGAGGAGGAAGTCTCGTCAAGCGACCTCGAGTTTCGAGAACCTCAAATACCTAACCATGTCTTCAAGCTTTCCATGTTGTATGGACTTAGCGAGGCTCCCGAGCTTGGTATGAGAGGCTTAAGTCCTACTTGTTGAGTCATGGGTTTGAAATGGGTAAAGTTGACAAGACCTTGTTCATTAGCGAGGCATGGCGGTGACTTTCTACTCGTCTGCAGTTATGTGGATGATATCATCTTTAGTGGCTCTTCTCATACTCTTGTTTCTCGGTTCTCCGATGTCATGAGCACGAGTTTGAGATGAGCATGATGGGTGAGTTGACATTCTTTCTTGGCTTCCAAATCAAGCAAACTCGGGAGGTACTTTTCTTCATCGAGGGCAAGTACACTCGTGATCTCTGAGGCAACCGACATGAGTGATGGTAAGCTGTGTCGACTCCATGGCTTCTCTGACCTATCTTGATCCAGATGAGGATGGCGAACCAGTTGATCAAAAGGAGTTTCGCAGCATGATTGGCTCCCTCTTGTACCTCACTGCCTCGAGACCAGACATACATTTTTCTGTGTGTTTGTGCGCTCGTTTTCAGGCTTCTCCTCGTGTTTCTCACCGTCAGGCGGTGAAGCGCATCTTTCGGTACCTGCGAGCTACTATTGACTATGGTATCTGGTACTCTTCCTCATCCTGTCTTTCCTTGAGAGCCTTCTCGGATCACGAGACTTATTTGTTGTAGGATAGATAGGAAGAGCACTTCCGCACCTGCCAATTTCTTGGCACTTCTCTTGTTTCTGGTCTTGAGAAGCGATCCGGTGTTACCTGATCCATGCAGAGGTCGAAATCGTTCTTTGCGGACGATTCTTTGTAGCCAAGTGCTCTGGATGACTTCGACCTGCGGGACTTTGGGTTAGTTATCGGCGGTGTTCCACTCTTTTGTGATAACACTGCGATTAACATTGCCAAGAACCCGGTCGGCATTCCGGACCAAGCACATCGATATCCGCTTCCACTTCCTTAGAGACCATGTAGAGAAGGCGACATAGTGCTCGGTTTGTGGAAGTGACCACCAGGTTAGGTGACATTTTCACCAAGCCATTGGATAGTTCGAGGTTTTCACTCTGCTGAGAGAGCTTGGGGTGGTTTGTCCTTATTTCTTGTAGTGAGGGAGCTTTGGGTTTCTTGCTCTACTATATTATTTATGCTCTAGCTCCTTACTATTGCATTGCATTTTGGGTGCATTTGGGATTAGTCCTCCTAGCATAGATTAGAGTGCTTCTTTTGTCTAGTTGTTTAGATTTACGCTCTTATCTTGTGATTTTAGGATCTTTGCTTATTAGTCATTACTTATCTCACTAGGTTGAGCTCACTCACTTCTTGTAGGTTCTAGCGAGGTTGGGCCACCCTCGGGTGAGCGAAGTGCGTGTTTGCTCCTAGGTGTGTTAAGTGGGCGGTTGATAGTCCTAGAGTCATATGGGGTAGATGAGAGTCAGTCTGAGCCATAGTATTCTCTATATCTTATCTATGCTTTAAGGACTTCCTGTTTTATGTTTTCTTTGCCAGCTTCTCGATTTATTGTTTTGGTTCAAGGGGAGTTCATTTGGGAGCTTCTGGAGCTTAATATTGACTTAACTCAACTTGAACTAAAAGTTGCATCTATTGTTGAGGAGGCGGATCTTACGCATTCTAGCATTACATTGTAATATAACTACATTGAGCCTTGATTATTATCCTGCTATGACATGTTTACAATGCTTTACACCTTGCCATGACTTGTGCTTATTTGCTAGATTTATCATGACTTCATATGTGTAGCCTAGCTTTTGCCATGATAAGTTAATTAAAATTGCTCAACTTAAACTAAAACTTGTCATGTTAGCTTTTCGAGATTAGTCTTTCTTGAGCTATCCTTTTATGATTCATGCCATGTCAAATAAATTTGGGTAGAGTGATGAATCTATATTGAGCCTTAGATTGAGCTTTTTTTAGTCTCTTGATGATGCATGAGTTAGTACAACTTGTTAAAAGGCAAAAAGATCTCTTTTATGCGAAAAAGCTGATCTCACCAATTCTCTCCTATGAGGCGGCTTGCCATTGCACTTGGCATGAACTTAGGGGAGTTTTGGGTGACCTAGACTATCTTCTTAAGCTTATCGCTTGGAGTAGTCGCATAAGGCTTGAGACCTAGCACATGATAAAACAAAAATCTGGTTGGAAACCACCATGAATTTCAAAAGAAAATATGTTTCATGTGTTCAATGTGCTTAAAGCCACAAAAAGTATCATGTACTTTAACCAATGTTTCAATCTTGAGCATAGCACTCTATTTGGTCTCAATTTAAGCTTCTTAGCTCGCTTAGCTTATTGACATGGCTGCATCATCCTTGGATATCTCTAGCGAGACTTTGCTCATTGGTGACTTGACTTGCTCACATAATGTACCTCATTTTCAGATTGTCATCTATGTGTACTAGCTAGCTTATACATATCTTGTCATGATCTAGCTAGCCTTTTTCTTAAGTTATGGCTTGGTGTATTACATTATGGTCATTACGGATAATTCTCATGGCTCTAGCGCTTAGAATAATCAAACTTGACCATTTTCATCCATTAACATGTCATATTCTCTCTATTGCATCTTGATCGTTTATTATAAAGGGGAGAATAGAGAAGAAAAAAATCTGTTGGGAGCAGTTTAGAGCTTTGGAGATCAATTTGCTCTTTTAGTTGTTGCTCTAGTGTTCATTCATCGACATGGTCATTAGCTTCATTCTTCTTTGGACCATGTTGGTTTCTTCAAACTCAAACTCAACTTTGCGCTTTTTTGGAGTTTGTCAATATACTCATCAAGGGGAGATTGAGAGACCATGTGGAGGTCGTCCGTGTGTGTGATGAGTATTTGACATAGGTGTAGGAAGTCGAGTTTGGTTTGGGTGGTTTGGACCATGTCGTTGCGTGGTGCTGCTGAGCTCGGTCAGTTTGGTCAAACTTGGTGCGTATGGGATTAGGATGCATATTCTTTGTTTCGACAAGTTTGGATTTTGTCATGGTAAGTATGTTGGTATTTACGCTTTCATGTATCGGCGGTGCTATGTGATTTGTTTCTTATGCGTGTTAGGCTGCGGGACATCGAGTAGTCGTGGCGAGACACGGTGGACCGGACTAGGTGCGGTGGCGAGAGTCGAACAGTTGGGATGTGTCGAAGGCAGCGGAGACTCGAGGTGGTTCGAGGCGTCTTGAGACAAGGGCTGAAGCTTCGGAAGGTCGCGAAGGGCGAAGCAGAAATTTCGCAAGGTACTGGCTGGCGAGGCGGAGCTCCGTTGGATTTAAGCGGGCGAAGCGGGTTGGAGACCCATTAGCCAAGGGCTTTAAATAGGAGTGAGTGGCTGCTTGTATTGGGGGCTTTTGGGAGATAGTTAGGGTTTGCTAGGGTAAAAGAGGCTTTAGTTGTTGAGAGTTGTGCTCACGGAAATCATTCCTCTGGCGGCGCTCGTGTTGCCCCCTCCGGAAAAAAATGGCGACGCTCTCAAAAAAAAAACAATAGCGTCAGTAAGCGTGGCGTGGCGTCTGTTTACTATACGCAAAACTTCGGTTTCTTCTTGTTGCAAGCTTTTATTTTTAAATTCGATCGGACATGATTGATCTTGGTTGGTGGTGTCTTAGTAAAAAGCGAGGTCACCTAGCGGCTGACTGTTTTCCTTAAAAACTTCGGTTCTTGCTTTTGTGATCGGTTTCTTTGATTTGACTTGAGGTTGATTCGTTTGAATCCGGTTTTAATTAATCTGTGTCCGCCTAGCAAAATCGAGAATCCGGCTTTGCTGTCTTTGCCGATTTCTTGATTGAGAATCCACAGGTGGCGGCGTTTCTCCCGAGAAAAAGAGATGAGGTCTTCTTTGTGTTTCTTGATTTAATGCTTGATTAGGGTGTTTCTAGAAAAATCGCTAGCTTGCTTTTGAGCCCATGGTGGCGGCGTGCGAGAAAAATTGGAGATGTCTGGCGGTGGCTGCGTGTACGAAGAAAAGTAAGCGCCAGTGCAGTGAACTTCGTAGTTAGACAAGAAAATCTAGTTACGCAATTTCTTGTTTGGTTTGGTTATTCATTTCTTTTGGTTCATGCTGTGAGATCTCATACTCTATTTGATATGAGGTGCTAGCTCTGTTCTTTGATTACGAGAAAATCGATGTGCTTGTGCGATTCACTCGGCGTTTTCTTTGTTTGATTAAAGCTACCTTTGTTCTCATTGTTTCTCACCTCTGTATGACTTTGGCTGCCTTTAATGATCCACTCGGCGAAATTTAGAAGTCCTGGCGGCGGTTCCTTCTTGAGAGAGGACTTTTGGTGGCGTCTGAGTCTCAAGGATCGGCAAAAAAACAGATTTTAGGGCGCCTTGCGGCGGAAAAATGACTTCGAAATAAGTTTGCTCTGTAGTTGGTTGGTATTGTGTTTTCTGTGGCGATCTGATGTTTCAACTAATGCTAGTGCCATCATTTATTTGGTTGGTCGGTTTGCGATGTTACATTTATTTGCGATTTTAAACCTTGTTTATTACTTCTTCTTCTTTGGAAAAATCGATGGGGCATACATTGCGGGTGAAAAAAACATGTCTTTGTTTGGTTTTATTAATTACTTAGTCTGCTTGCTCTTTTCAAGTCTCTGCAGTTCCTTTATTTGATTTGTTAATACAAGATCCATGTTATGTAGTCGCCAATTATATATATATATATATATATATATATATATATATATATATATATATATATATATATATATATATATATATATATATACTCTGAAGGGTGTTTAATTTGGTGTCCTTATTTGTCGAGATCATGTCTTGTGAATTGTTTGATTAGTGCTAGTGTGTGCGTGCGGTCTTGAGTCGTTTGTAGTCTTGAGCTTGAGGTTTGATCGGATTCAACACGGTTATCATGTACTGTTCTGAGATCTTCATAGCTTTTATAGCTATTGGAGTGAAAGTAGTGTTGAGTTCGATCGAGGTGAAAAATAGAGAAAGCGTCTATTCACCCCCCTCTAGTCGCCTTTCAGGTCCTCAGGTGGCATAAGCACAGCGTAGACATGCGCCGTCTTGAAGACGGCCAGTGGTGACAAGGCGGTGGAGATCCTTGGAGGCGAGCTAGAGGCGTGGAGAGAAGCTCGGCCGTGTCGGGACCCAAAATACAATTCGGACTCTCTATGTATAATATACTAGTCGATATCACGCTAGTGCACACAGTGTCAACAAAGATGGATATTGATCCACACAAGCAATTAATAACATAAATGAATAATTTGATTAACAAATAAGGGTTTTGACCTTACAGTCGAGTCTACAATTATTAAGCCACGCAGGCTATGAGTAATAAATAGCGGTAGAAGCGGAAGCGGCGGCATCCCATCAATTCACCACGAACCCGATCGGGATCAAGACCCTACATCGGTCACCTTCGATGAACTCCTCACGGAATCTGGCGAAGACTCCTCCTCTTCATTGCATGTTTTACAACAAGCATGAGTACACAACCGTACTTTCTTAAGCCATACCACGAAAATGCAATTATACATCTTTGGCCTATTACAAAGGAATGTCATTCTATGGTTCTTTTGCGTAAATGCAATATTTGCAATTGAATACAAATAATAGATTGAAAGCATACCGTAAAACGAATAAACAATAATAGTTTAACAATTTGATTTCACAAAGACACACACCCTAAGCAGTTATTCACATAGCCATATGATTTAGATCACACAGCTCCCTTCCCACACATTTTATGAAGATCTACCCCTCGTGTGAAATCTCCGAGCATGTCCATGACCGCGGACGTGGCTATTCGAATAGATTGTTTAACACTTTGTAGACGTTGTACACTTTACCTACAAGATACAACTAGTGTTGCAAGCACTGATCATAACAAAAGCGGTTCGAAACTTCATCTTAACATTGACACTCCGATGTGCTTCGTCATACCGAACTATACACCTTTGGATAGTGCGACACATACCGTTGACGACGAAGCGTGAACCGTCCTCACGATGCGACTACATGGTAGCACACACCTCCACCCTTTTCACATAGCCTAACCTACTGCCTGAGCAATCAATGTCAAGAATTCGTATCTTACTAAGCTAGGCCCGTCCCATAACAGGCATGTGGTCGTACAGAAGGGCTCAGTTCAATGGCGCACAAAGTTCAGTCCTTAATTGACCAAGGCAAGACTTCCAAATTCTAACTAAGGCACACAGATTATTTTGACACACAGATTCATATTCCCATATCACATAGCCACCATGTCACACAGTTTTCACCACTTGCCTCAGTCCAAACCTTTTACCACCCAGTTGGTTAAGTGCAACAAATGCCATAATAGCACATAGTACATACAGATTATCACAAGTTCCATAGTCACTTAGTCAAGTTGATAATTGGAACTTTACATGAACAGATGATTCGTGGCATGGCTAAGCAATCTAATCGCATCTAACCAACCCACATTAATGCTACAATATTACCAACTAAAATACCAACTAGGGTGACAAACGATTAAGACATATCAATTACACAAGGAAGGTATAACAATTTGGACCATTAACTATACCCAAAAGCATTTAAATAATTATTTGAATTAAATGCAATAATTTGAAATAAAATAACTTTTAGCAAACTGGGATTCAAGATTGTCAAAGGTATAGCTTGCCTTGGAACAGGTCTAGAAATTGATCTTGATCTTGAAGTGCTCCTTCTTCTTCAAATCTTCGGTAAGTGTCAAGTCTACTACTTAAAGCGAAGCAAGCAAAAAACTAAATAAATAATAGAAGCAAAACAACTCAAAAAATTAAATAAAAAATCTCCAATAAATAGATCTTGAATTTATAGGAATTTAGAAATTTGAATGGACTGATTTGGAGTTCGGATGCAAAAGATATGGGCTTTGGAAGTTTGAATCTAAAGAAAAACCTATTTTCAGAATAATTCAAATTATTTCTTAATAGAAAAGTCGAATTATTGCGCAACACTGACGTCAGCGAAGGGATTTCGGAATAAGATAAATAAAAAGGAAAATCTGACGTGTGGGGCCCACACGTCGGCCGATCGGGTTCACGGTGAACTTGGTTCACCGAACCGATCTGGATCTGGTGAGGTGAGGTGGCACACACGCAGCGCCTGCGTGGCAATCGACGCTGGCCACATAGGGCGACTACGCATGCACGGTGTTGAGGTGGTAGGTAGCGTGGATGACGGTGAGGCGGTGGCGCTTCGGATCTAGCAACAGCGGCGGCGGCGTCTCACCGGCCGGTGGGTGGTACCAGAGGTAGCCGGGCTATTGCGATCCTAAGGGTGTACTCACGGGTGGTCGAAGATGATATGGCGGCCGGTGGCGTGCTTGAGGCGGTGAGCTTGGTTGTTGTCGACGAGGGCTCGGTGGTGCTCGGCGATCTGCGAAGGGGCTCTGGAGGTAGAGGCTGCGGCGGCGGACTTCGGTGGTGTGCTCCACAACTACCACGACAAGATGATGGCGCAATTCGACAAAAGACAGGCGCGGCGAAAACCCTAGATGGGGAAATGCCACGCGCAAGGGCCGGGAGGGCAATTGGGTGAGGGTTTTGGAGAGGGTGGCGAGCGATGCTTGGGGGCTATTTATAGGCGTCGGGGATGGCGAGGCGTATCGCCGACAGAGCCCAAAACAACCCGAAAACAAAAATGCGAAGGAATAGGAGATAGAGGCGAATTCGAAATTCAAATTCATTTGAAACGAGTGCGGGAAGGATAGAGCTTCTAGATGGCGTCGTCCGCGCGAAGAATCGGGGCCGTTTATGATTTTGTCGAGCGAGCACAGTAAGAAAAACATATGGCGGACGTGGTATTTGCATCACGCGAGGAAGAACCGAGGAAGACGATGACCTCGGTGGCCCAACTTGCAATGGGATGCGAGGCGTGGTGAGCTGCTGCGTTGATCCAACCGCACGATTTCAATCGGACGGCCACAACTGAATGGCGGGTTGGGCTGCGCGAGGGAACGGGCCGAGAGACGGGCCGCGCGCGGAGAAAGGAAGCTGGGTCGGATGGAATAGGAATGGGCCGAAGAAATTCGGCCCGAAGCCAAATGGAGATTTTAAATAGCTTTTCCATTTTAGAAAATACTGAGAATTCAAATAAGCAATAGAAATTAGCAAATGAACTTGGAAAAATTCTAGAAAATATATCCAAGCACATAGAATCCAAATAAAATAGTTTTGGCCATTGTTCATGTTGACTTTAGTCATATTAAATTGTTTGTTACTCAAAGTCCATATTTAAGCTTTTGAATTAAATTCAAATAAATCCAAATGGTGAATTTTCTCTCTACCAACTATTTAAAGGATTTTTAAAGCTCAGAAAATTGGGATATTACAGCCGGCGATGAAGAAACGTCGATTCCGACGAGGTGGGAGCGAGGGAGGAGGGGTGAGTTGAGGGGATTGGATGAGGGGAAAGATGCGCACCCGGTGCTCCCTTTTATAGACCAAGGGGAGGTCGGGAGGAGGAGATTGGGTGGCGAGAATCACGGCAAAGGCCGTTACAATTCAAAGCGAGCGTGCATAAAAAGCAAGTTTTTGGCGGTAATGGGTGCTGCGAATTAAAGGGGTTTAAATGCACTTTATGGCGCAAGAAATCGGGGCAGAAATGGTGGCATTGATGAGCTTCTGTGGCTCGGTAATGGCGGCGAAGTCGGAGGAAGAAGGAACGTGAGGAAGGAGGCGACCCTGAAAGGTGGGCCCGTGTTGTCAGAGAGAGGGATCATTCGGACAGGCGGTTCTAACCATCCGAAAATGAATTTTCCGATTTTAATTGATTTAGTGATTTTACTAATTCTTGTTAATTCAAAATGGCTTTAGAAAATAGCAAATAAAGTCCAAAATTATAAGAAAATTCAAAGAAATTCTTTGAGTCATTTGGGACTTAAATAAAATATTTTTAATTCATAATTGGTAATTAATTTATTTAAACTTTAAAATAATTAGGAAAAGCTTTTAAAATTTCAGAAAATTTAAGAAATTAATTAAATTTTCCTTTTAACTTTAAATCCAATAAAAACCATCCTTCCTCACACAGAAACAAAGTGATGAAATACCATCCATTTATTCGATTTAACTAAAAAGATCTCAAAGTAACAAATAATAATAATAACTGGACCTTATGGTCAACGTTTATTAACTTGCCACGCAAAGGCTAAAGAAACAAATAAAACTCTTGCAATGAACGAAACTATTCAAATGACCAATCAACATGCCCACGAGCAATCGAGCGGAGAACGCATCCTAATCATAAAACCTTCATAGTCCACTTTCTTTGAAAGAACTCTGAAAGCGACTTGGTATTCTTCAACCTGGGTCAATCCGAGGGCAAAAGCCATGAGTACTTTTGAATGTACTCAACCAACCGTAGGGAAATGTATGCAAATAGTATTCATGCATGGCTTGACAAGGTTAGTCAGTATGGTTCTTTTGCGTAGCAAAGATTCTGATAAATACAATAGATGATTGAAATGCGAGTTGAAAACAATAATAAATAATTAAACATTTTCTTTGAAATGACTAGTGAACTTCCCATTCACTTCCCAACCCAAACCAAAGATAAGTGAATCCCCAATTCACCAATCGACACAAACCACCAAGTGAATGGCCTGTTCACCAAACAAACATTATATTCATCGAGTGAATTGCCCATCCACACTCGACTCATTTTAAAGAAACTCTATCTCCCGTGTGAAATCCCGAGCACGTCCATAACATGACACGGCTATTCAATAGTTTTACACTCTGCGAGAGGTTGTACAACTTTCCCCACATGACACGACTTCTCTAGTTTGTTTGGCATCCGCCGATACCACCGCTCACTACCTTAGGTAAGCGCCTAGAGCACGTGACAAGGCCTTTACAAAGCTCCTTCTTAACCCGATTACGCGCTAAGGTTTCAACATCAATGTCTTTATCCGACCAAACAGGGCCCCTCTTGCGCCTCGTGAGAATATGTTTTTCCCATAACTCACACTATCCACGCAACCGAAATTAAGACATTGCTAATTAGTTAGCCAGTCCGTCCCATACCGGACATGTGGTTGTGCGGTTAAGGTCCGATTCAATGGCGCACAAAATTAAGTCCTTGACAAGTTACTCGGCGAGACTACCACAAACCCAATCCGTGCTAAACCCGCACCCCACTATCCACCAACCACTGCGCCAAGTGAAAACCATTTTGTTTAACCAAGACCCATGACTCACCTGTCATGGTACCCACAAATTTTAACAAGACTGGCTCACCACCACGATTCTATATATTATTAAGTCAAGATTAATCATTATGACACATGTGATGATAAACCCATCGTATCTAAGTTTGAACTAAGCATTAATACGCTACCCATATTGGCAATATGAATATGTCCAACTAAAAATTATCCCCACTAGGGTGACAAAGGATTCATGGCATTCAAATAATCAAAGGAAGCATAATGACAACAGGTAATAACTAATCCCAAAACAATTTGTATAAAAATAGCATGCAATTGTATAAAACAATATACTTTTGAAATCATAGGTTCAATATGATCAAAGGACTACGGCTTGCCTTGGAATAAATCTTGAGATTGATCTTGATCTTGGTATACTCCTCCTTGCTCAAAGCTTCCCGAAGTATCAACGTCTACTCGCAAACAAGCAAAATAAACCAAATAAATAAATAATAGAGAGAAAATAAACTCCAAAAATTAAATAAAAATCTCAGATAGATAGATCTTGAATTTAGATGAATTTAGAAATTTGAATGGACTCAATCGGAGTTCGGATGCAAAAGATATGGACTTTGGAAGATCACATGAAATTTTGAAATCATAATTTCAGAATTTAGAGAATTGTTTCTCTGAAGGAAAAACAATTAATTGAGTCATGCTGACATCATCAATGATTTTCAGCTAAAAAGATAAAGGAAATTGATTATGACAAGTGGGGCCCACTGGTCATAGAGATGGTCCATGGTGAAATAAGTCTATGAGCCTAGGTCTTAGGTGCACCACATGGCTTGATGACTGGACCACCACGTGGACACAAAGGATGACATGGTAGCTTAGCTGGGGCTGATTCGGTTCAGGGCCAAAACAAGCAAAGGAGGAGGCGGCCATGGCCGGCGGCTTGGAGGTCCTCGGTCGCGATCGGTTTTGGCGATTCAATGGCTTCCGAAGAAAACTAGGGTGAGCACGACATCGGCGCAGACGAGGGAAACTCCATGGAACGCTCGGGTTGGCCGAAGGACGAGTGTAGCGGCGGCAAGAGCAAGATGGCCGACGCTAAAGAAGATGATCGGTGACGACAGCTCGGTGTACGAGAGAGAAGAAGAAGGGCTAGGATTGAATGAGGGGAACACGGAGCACAACGTGACGCGCATAGATAAACGGAAAAGCTCACCAAATTGTAGATCGAACAAGGTGGTGCCGGCTAGAGGTCGGGGAGACGAAGCGATGGTGATTCAAGGTCCTCGGCGGCGACGATCACACACGGTGTGGAACATCGCTGCCAAGCGGTTCCAACGGAGGTGACTAAGACGGCCGAGGCGACCGACGACGGCGAGATCCATTGGCGAACAAGCCGGTGGCCGGTGGTCTTTGACGAAATCCGGAGCGAAGACAACAAGATCGACAGCAAGGTTTTAGGGTTTTGGTGGAGAAGCACAAGGCGCAGGGATTGACGTAGTCGCTCTGCTTTATATAGCACTGGAGAGGGAGAATCCACAAGAGGCACGGCGGCGCTGCGTGTTCATCTCGGACACCAGTTCGGTGTCTTGATTGAAGACGAAGAACGAGACACGAGGCCACTCGGCGCGGAAGAAGCAAAAAAAGAAACACGCGCCGGTTCACTACTGGGCTCACGCGCGGAAGAAAAACATAGAAAGGGCTGACTCGAAACCGCCGCACACGCGAGAAAAGAAGCGGATGGGAGCGGCCTAGTCGTGCGGCTAAGCTGCGTTGACTTCACGCCAGAACTCGGATGCTCACGCTGGAGACAAGGGACAAGGACGGCCCGATCACGCTTCGCTTTCACGCCCATGAAAAGGAAATGGAGCGGGCGGCTTTGATATGCAAGCAAAGCTTGAAAGCAACCGGACCAAGACTCAACGCTCAAGAAATGGCGCTAGGAAAAAGAAGTGGCGGCCCATCCAAGAAAAGGAGAAGAGAAATTAGGTGGGAAAAGAAAAGGTGGTTGGTGGGCTTGGGAATTAAAACGGGCGGAGAAAGGAGATTAGGCCCAAAGACCTTTTTGAGATTTTATTTAGTTTTTTTCCTTTTTAGAAAATAGTAGAAACTCCAAATGGCAAATAGAGAATAGCAAATGCACTCGAAAAAATTCTAGAAAAATCTAGAAAATATATCCAAGTACATAAAATCCAAATAAAATAATTTTGATAATATTTAATGTTGACATTAATCACATTAAATTGTTTTTGAACTCTGAAATTTCCTATTAAGCTTTTAACTTTACCAGAAAAATCAAATGGTTACTTTTCTTTTAAAACTTTAAAACAGACCAAATTTTTGGGATGTTACATATAGCTAAAAGATATTACATTTTTGGCTAGCCTCGGAAATGCTAGCCATGTCCTCTGAAAATAAGAAAGCAAATACAATCACATATGTAATAATTTCTTAATTCTTGAATCAATTACAATGGAACGAATTCTTAATTACAATGTAATAAATTCTTAATTAAAAATAACCCTTCACGATGATCGACAAGATATAGCTAGCTTCCTCACTAGGTTCTTCCTCGAGCTGATGCCATCTCCGAAAGGAGGCAACTCAATCAAATTGATCAGTACTCTTCCTCATCTACGACATTCTCAACTCTGATAATCCTTCTTTTTCCTTGAAGAACTATGTGGCGGTTCTTATTTATCATGTCTGTTATATAAAATACTTGAACAACTTACTTAGCGAGTATGAATGGTTCGTCCTTGTATCCGACACATTTTAGGTCCACAATAGTGACACCATACTTGTCGACCTTCACACCATGTGGAAGTTTGACCCAAGGGCACCGAAACAGGGGGATCTTGAAAAGTACGTAGTCGAGCTCCCAAATCTCCTCTACAAACCCATAGTAGGAGCTCAACCCACGTGGCCCGATGGTATTGAACTTCCGTGAAATGCATCTATGCAGACACCGCTGTTCTAGACTATGCTCTTCCTATCCCGAGCTATCGTATAAAATGTGTACTCATTTATGTCATATTCTTGACATGTCACAATTGTAAATTTTGGCCCTTTTGCCAACCATCGTAGCATATCATCACTTGATGACCTCCCAGTGAATCGCATCTTTAACCATTCATTGAACCGATGGTTGTACTCTCTTGTGATCCAAACCTCCGACCGGCTTGGATTTTGTTGGTGTACCATGTCTTTGTGCTCATCGATGTACGGAGACACTTCGGTCATGTGTTGCAAGACCGTGAAATGAGCTTGAGCATATGTATCTAGATCGGGAGTGCTTGCTTTCCTTCCGATGGTCACGATACCCTCCACCTCTCCCTCATAACGAGATAGAGGCACACCTATCGGTTCCACCTAAGCCATGTAGTCGACCACGTAACTCAATGACCTCTTTGATTGCATAACCTTCGATGATCTTGCCCTCTGCCGAGATCGATTCTCACATAGGACTTGAGAATTCCCATTTACCTCTCGAATGAGTACATATGACGTAGGACCACAGATCCGCATATCTTTATCTCTTTCACAAGGTGAACAACGAGATGGACCATGATATCAAAAAATGATGGAGGGAAATACATCTCAAGATGACATAGAGTCGTCACCACCTCGGCCTGCAGAGCATCTAGTCCCTCGGGATCGATGACCTTCTAAGTAATTGAGCTCCTATCGAAGTTTCTCCACTGGACAGAATCAGTAGGGTATCTTAAGCTTTCCATCTTTCTTACACCCCTCCAAGTGCTAACGCAGCAATCTTGCCTCCTTTCGATTCGCAACTAAACGCTTCAAACGGGGAATTTATAGGCAGATACCACAACACCTTAGCAGGAGGTCCTTACTTCACCTCGATGCCCTTGCCTTCATCGGAGTGATTCTTACGCTTGTATCGGGATGCTTTGCACACCGGACATACATGTATGTCTACGTACTCTTTATGGTAGATGATACAATCGTTCGGACATGCATATATTCTTTTTACTTCCATTCACAATAGACAAAGAACCTTCTTGGCTTGGTAGGTGGTTCTGGGTAACACGTTTCCCTCCGGAAGGATGTCCGCTAGGAAACCTAACAAAGCCGTGAAACTCTTATCGGACCAACCATTGCTTGCCTTCAATTTCAGCAGTTTAAGCATGGATGACAACCTTAGGTATTCGACTATGACCCAAGAACAAAAGTTTCTCTGAGTCCTCCATTAAGCCATCAAATTTACCAATCACTCTCTCACTATAGTTCCCTTCTACATCTCATAGCATCTTATCCAAATTATCATCGTACGACCTACCCTCATTGAAAGCACAGTCCACACCCGGCATATCGTTGTCTCCCTCCACAATGTTACTACCTTTCGGTATAATTTGATCTTCACTGTGACTGGTCCAAAATATGTACTTCTCTTTGAAACCCCTTTGAATCAAGTACGCTTCGATCTGCGCTAGGTTGGTAAACATCTGCAGATTATCGCAATCAACGCATGGACAGTACATAAATTTTATCCCCTTCTTCAACTTATCCTGGTCGGCAGCTCTTCTAAAGTTGACACACCATCAATGTGCTCTTCACTCACATGGTTCTCAACGTACATCCAGCTTCAGTCCATCTACGCTATGCACGTAAAAAATTAGTGTTAAATTAGATTAAAGCAAAAATTTATTGAAGTAGACAGGGAGTAGTGCGACCCACTCATAAATTTCAGCAAACTACCAAAATTAGTGTTAAATTAGATTAATGCTCGTAAAGTAGCTAGCTAGCTACGAAATATTCATGAAACAATATATATCAAGCAAGAATATATATATTGAAGTAGACAAGGAGTAGTGAGCCTCATTCTTAAATTTCAGCAAACTACCAAGCTAGATCTAAACCTAGCTATCATCTCTCTAGATTATAGTGCATATAATTAGAAGCAAATACTAACCTTAGATCACCAAGAACAAATAGATCTACAAACACACATGCAAATCAAGATAATTTTTTTCACCAACGCCCCAAAAGCCTCCTCCTTCACAGCAGTGAGATATCACTCTGAGAGATCTGTCAGATCGCCCCAGATTTATCTGCGCATATATCATGCATTTCTTGTGAAGAACCGCCTGCATGATATATAATTATCACGTTTGTATTTAAAATCGTGCATGCATCATCACCGACGGTTCTTAGAAGAACCGCAATGCATGACACAATTATCATGCACTCATTTGTATTTAAAACCTTCTATGCATCATCACGCATAGGTTTTATATACAAACGGCCTGTGATGTTCCAAATATCACGTAAGGTCCGGATTAAAACCGCTGCATGATGATTCAAAGAAAGTTCTAGCCATCACTAGTAACATAGACGGTCACGCTTGTAAAACTATCTGTGATTATTACATCACTATTACATATGGTTCTTATTAAAAAACCGTCTATGATAATTATGTATCACAAACGGTTCTTATTAAAAAACCGTTTGTGATAAAACTATATCACGGACTGTTGTATTTTATAACCATCTGTGATACATATTACAGACGGTTTCTTCCACTAAACCGCTTGTGGTAATTCCTTCTATAGCTAAACAATATTCTGTTTTTCGGCTAGCCTCAAGAGTTAATATGTATGACTTGTTTTTCACATACAAGACAGTAAGATAAACACATTATTCAGTAAACATGTTCAACATAGACAGTAACTTGAACTCCAAACTGGATTTTTTAATCATTTTTGTATTTACATATAGCCAAACAAAGTGGCGATAAAACTTTTACAAAAGATTTTCTTAAAAAAGTAGAAATAAAAAATATCAACTTATTTCTAGCGGTCCGTAGATTGTTATCGCCGCTTTCAATTCTTCGTAGGTGACATCGCCAAGATTTCGAGGGTTCGGGTCGGCGTAGGTTCCCAAACACGCCCACCCATTGACGCTTTCGTTGGAGAGTAGCCCAAAGACGCCTCGACTCAAGGACCAAGTCGAATGCGCCAGAGGCTCTCTTCCCTCGCCGAGGTGTCTCAACTTGGTAGACCCGATCGGCCGCTATCTCGATGTCGCATTCCAAGAGACAGTAATCTTCCTGGAGACATGCAACGTCTTCCTCAAGGACTACATCGATGGCGAGGTTAGCTCGTAGGAAGAGGGAGACCACCCTGAAGACGTGGTGGAGGAGGATATCATGACGGCGAAAGGAGCCATCACATGATCCGCATAACCTCCACCGGCTGAGGGAGGACATTAGCACAAAGGTGTCCGCCAAACAGACGGCCGGTGAGGTGCTCGTACAAAATGACTAAGTAGGCCATCAACGCTGGCGTCAGGGGAGAAGAGTGGGGAGCTATTGTTTTTTTAACTCTATTAGTTGTTGATGGAGGGTGCGAAAGAGAGTTCTGTGATGTGGGTATTCATCTTCGATGGCGGATGATCATTCTTACTAAAACAAGGAGTAACGTTGGCGCGCGAGACGAAGAGATGCATCACGCGGGAGCCGAAGCGACATTGGATATATCATAGACATTTCCAACCGCAAACCGTCTGTGATACAAAATTATCACAAAAGTCTGTGAATTATCACAGGCGGTTATATTTAAAAAATCGTCTATGACGTCTGCAATGATCACAGACGGTTCTTGTTAAGAACCGTCTGGGAATTATCACAGATGGTTCTTATTAAAAACCGTCTGTGATAATTACGTATTACAGACGGTTCTAATTATCACAGACGGTTCTAGCCATCGCTAGTAATATAGACGGTCGCGATTATAAAACCATCTGTGGTAATTACAACACTGACGATTTCTGAGGAACTATCTGTGTTGCGTACAGTATAGCCTTCTCTGTAGTAGTGAGTCCTGCTATATGCAGTGAGGAATATGACCGGTGAAAATAAATTAGATTGTCATGATTGATGATAACCTTCTCTTTCTGAAGGGATTCTAGGTCCTTCGTTAACTCCTCAAGCTTTCTTAATGACAGGTCGGACTGTTCCACAGGAATTTTAAATGGTGCAAAATCTGCAGGCCTGATTTTAGATGAAATCTTCTTCTTAATCTCCTTTATGACACGAACAAACCGGTTCCATCATTCAACCTTCTTCTTCCTCATCTCCAAGTATGGGGTTGGGAGGCGGCTGCCTGGGGCTACGGCGTCGGGGCTAGGCGGGGAGGCGGCTGGCTAGGGCTACATCATTTTTACAATACAAGCTCTGAAATGATCTGAATCTTTACAAATAAACTTTAACTTTGTGTGTCTTGAACCATATGTTCAATAATGTATGGTACATGGAACAACAGCAGGAGGATTTCAACATGATCTATCCATAGAAATTTCATGTCCGGACAGCTGAGTTCTTCATAGTTTTCCCAAGTATCATCAGAGCTGATCAATACCGTGTGTGTGTGCTGGGCATGGGGGTCATGAGCTAGTATCTCTTACCAGATCATCAAGGTGTTCCTTGCGCGCTCTTACTCGGTAACTCTCACTATGAACACAGTAAACGTGTGGTTTGTCGCTGAAAATTTCAACGTGGCATTCTTTTCTGCAGACGGACAAGGCGTCGATGCTGGACGAGATCATCGACTACTTGAAGTTTCTGCAGCTGAAAGTCAAGGTGATACTATTTCCGAACAGAGCGTGTGAACTGAATGTTGCTGATAGTTAAGATCCGTAGCCGGCTGCAGGCAGTGCTGACCTCTTGAGCATTGCAGGTTCTCAGCATGAGCCGGCTGGGCGGAGCAGCTGGCATGGGCCGCATGGCAACTCTGGCCGCGAGCATGTCCTCAGAGGTAATCAATAGTCACTACCACCAGGCCAAATGATTCAGCAAGAATATAGGAGTTGAATGGATGACGATCAGTAATCAGTTACTTGTAGTCTCAATTCTGAAATGCATCAACATGCATGCAGGGCAATAGCAACGGGAAGAGCAACAACAGCGGCGGGAATGGCACAGCCGCCAAGGGAAGCGGCAGCGGCAGCGGCAGCAGCGATAGCGCCGGCGGCAGCCTGCGGGTGACGGAGCAGCAAGTGGCGAAGATGGAGGACATGGGCACCGCCATGCAGTACCTGCAGGGGAAGGGCCTCTGCCTCATGCCATCTCCCTCGCGTCCACCATCTCCTTGGCCACCTCGTCGGTGTTGCTCCTCTCCCAGCGGTAGGGGATAGAGCCAGAGGAGGAGGCGCTGCCGCATCTGGGGAGGACGGAGTCAGGAAAGGGGGCGTCGCATCAGTGGAGGAGGAGGGAGGTGGAGGAGGGTGGTGTGGAGGAGGAGCGCTGGGGAGGAGGGCGGCGTGGAGGAGGAAGGGGGAGGAGGGCGCCGAGGGAGATCTAGGTCAGGATTTGGATCTGGGAGGAGGAGGTGCGTCGGGGAGGAGGCCGACGGGCAGGATGGAGCCGGGGGAGGAGGCTGGGGGGAGGAGGAGGAGGGCGGGCGTGGGAGGAGGGAGCTGGCTGAGCGGGCGGGCGCGGGGGAGAGGGGCGAGGGCTGGCGAGCGAAGGCTTTTATGGAGTGGCAATCGGCTGGTAATTAAACTGTCTAGAAAACTTGCGACTGTTTTTTTGGTTTAAAACAGTCACATTATGAACCGTAGGATGAGATCAGATATCATTCATCTTAGAAACATGCTTAAAAAAGAAACTCAGCACACATCTCAACGCATATCAAACAGCTCAAAATGTGACTGTTTTGAACCCAAGAAAACAATCGCAAGTTTTTTAGCAAAACCGTTAAATAACTCCTTCTCCTACTTGGATTGGAACGTGTTTGGATAAGGAATACACACTACTACGTAAAAGGCCTTCACGAGCAGCCAAAACGCCATCACGCATAGCCCGTGAGTTTGTTAAGTTTATGGGTCAAGAATGCATGAGATCATCACGCAGCGGTTCAAAAACCGCTCAGTAATATATATCATCAAACGGTTTGTAGATAAAACCGTCAGGATACTTTCGACTACCAGACGGTGCAGTAGATGAAACCGCCTGTGATATCACTACCACGCATTCGTTTCATCTATGCATCATGCAGGGTAGTCGACTATCATATACGGTTTCATCTGGCCGCACCGCTGCATAGTAGTCTTTTGCATTACTAAATCTATTTACGCTTATTGGCTAGCCTCAGAAATGCTTGCCATGCCCTCTCAAACAAGCACATTCAATTCGCATTCATTTTAGAAGTACATCAAAATTGCATTCATTTCAGAAACAAGCACATCCAATTCACAAATCAATTAACTTTATGTTCAATCTATCCCAATCAAGTTCAATCTACACCGTGGAAACTCCCATTTGGATTTATGACCGTGCTGCTCAGAATGACGCAAGGTATGATCGAACTTTTATGAGCTCGCTTCGCTCCAACGCAGCTTCAAATCGATGGTCGCAACTCGTCGATAGGAAGATTAAATTCGGCTTATATAAATTGGTAAGTATATATGAAATAATTGTTGAAAGATTGACAAACCCGAGGATCATTGGTGATCGCGAACCGATGAGTAGTTGCATGTTGTGGCAAACATAGTATCCACAGACGCTATGCCGGACGGCCACGCTAGTGGCACCGCAAAAATAGAATTGGTTAGTTCGAGAGGCATTACTACGAAGTGTTATATAGGATTAATGTGTACTAGCTAGCAAGTACCGGGAATTTTTGATCATGTGATAGCGTCCTTCCCTTGATATTCCATCCTCTAGCATGTAACACGTCGAACACCCTACGTGACTCCAAGAAGTTAGCCTTAGCCATTGCAAAGGAAGGTAAAGACTACAATAGAGTTTCTATGGAGGAAATGTGTTTACCGATGATTAAATTCTCGATAATTGTGAAGTTGTGAGTGGCCCTCCTGAGGGAATCTAGGTATATTACGATTTCGCTTTGGTATAATTACAATTAGAATCCAAGGGTAGCTATACGTATGTCAAGATGGTCATTAAACCTAAGTTCGTGTTGCTTATAAAGTACAAATCAACAAGTATAGCCAGTAGTGCAACACTACTTACTTGGTTGTAGGGCAAAAGTATGAATTCCTTGTTGCGCGAGCCATAAAAAATCTATAACGTAATTCTCGATTTAATGTTGCATTCGCCGTGATGTTTTGCTCTCGAGACAATGTGTGTCGAGGAAACCTACCGTGATTTCCTTCTTTCGCTTCAGAGATCATATATCTATTATACAAAAGCTAGGAGTTATATATAACATTTATCGATATTACACCTAACATTAACTGCGTGATTGTACACACTTACAAAGGTCCAAAGATCGTATGAGTGAGACGCCGAGCTCGCCGAGGTTGAAGAGACAGTAACAAGTCGCCGAAGGTCACCGTGAAGACAGCGGCCTTGATACACGGGTTAAAATGATCCTCCTTGAACTTGACAAAGAAACCCGAGCATCGTTGATCAACCGGTTTGTTGGACTGCTCCATGTACCATGTATGCAATTCCGCAATCCAATCCTAGGGTAGGGATGTCTAACTTCTCGAACAACGGCCGCTTAGCTTGAATTTTCGCCAACGGCAAGAAGGGGATATCGAGAGGACTCGATCGCCTTCGATTTGCTCTTGCCCTTGCCGCTTCGCTTTGTATAGGTCGACTTCACAAGAGTCGACCGAGCACAAGGTGTAGATGCATGTGATGCAATGGGCCCTTGCCGTGTCGGGCAGTAGTTTTGCAGCAAATTCCGTGGACTTGATGCCGCAGAGACATTCCGCGAAGTTGACACCGGAGCAGTAGCTCCAGCAAGATGTCCTCCTTGGGCCATCGGATGAATGTTCCAACGGCTTGCCCTAGAGTCATGACCTCATCGCTTGGGGGAATTTTCAGCGATGGCCTCGAGATTGGCACAAACACCGCCCACATTCACTTTTATGTGAAACCCGTTAGATTTGCACCGCACACCAAAGCTCCAACACCGTATGGATACACTCGCCCCAAGCAAAGATCTAGGGCAACAGAGACATATCTCACTTGAGCTTGCACTTCATAGCCACCCACGTACATAACGATACAAAATTAGCTACTCCAACAAGCCTATCAATGGATCGAGCATTCCAGAGATAATAATTATTACCTCGGATGTCATCGACGAAAATCTGTCGTCACCTATTGTGGTAAGGTTAGGGTTGACGCCAGCCTACTCGGATGTTTGGGGGGCTAGCTAGCACAAGAGGGGCAGGGGGCTTCCAACCGATTTGGGAGTTGCAATCCCTAATCCTTTCCTCAAAGGTCTCTATCTTCTTTTGCTCGGATGCACTAATCTCCAATCAAGGATTGAGTGACCTCATGTCCGATTTTTCAAGACCTCCTCTCTCCGATTTTTTCAAAGAGCTCATCTCGAGGTATGCATGAAGATCCTCTCGTAGCTTTGCATCACGCTCGGCTTTGGCTCTCTTCCTACTCCCAAGACGATCTAGAGTCCACTTGGAACCATTGTTCCCATGTAACAAAAACACCAGGCGCCTCTCGCAGCGAATTCTTGATGCTCACTTGCTTCCTAGGGCCACAGAGAGTATATCTTTCTCCCCTCGCACTCGAATGAGCCTTGGGAAGATTGTGCACTTAGTGTTATCTCGCAATAGCCCGACATGTCATTTCACTTCCTATGAAGTTATGGAGTAATTACAAACTAGGTAGTTCGATATCTTACCAGCGCCGGGACACTTCACGGTCTTTGGGTTTGGAAAGTACGCTTCTCAGAGGCCCAATACATAACCTCACAAATAACCACCGGCCGGAGCGCACATCGCTGATCTCGAAATAGCAGGAGACATTCAACAACCTTTGCTCGCTGTTCCTCGATCCCTCCATATCGGGCTTTACTCAGATACCTAGCCATGTGCCGAGTCTGTGGGGTGCTTGTTTTTTGCTCGAGGGCCGCGGTGCGCCAGACTTTCACTCATAAATTCATCCGCTGCCTTCTTCGCCACAAACTCGCCGTAACTCTTCCAAGAATGGATACTTGTGGAAGGGCGCCTCAGATCCTTCTCCACGTAGTTCTTGACAAGCGTGTTTTGAAGTTCTTCCACGCTTTGCACGCTCAGAGTAACGCATGTCGTCGCGACGGAGTCTGTGTGTTCTACCGATCTCGAACGATGCGAGAATATCCGCCAAAGACAAGAGTTTTTCAAAGGGTCCGCACCACCTTCCACGAATCGTAGGTGATCTTGACCCATTCCGCGCAACTATTCCCACCGCTTCCGAACGCGACGCCGCTTCTACGAGGATTGATAGGGGTCCTGCATCGATCGACTCTCGTGATGGTAAATCGCCCTCGCCTTTTCGATATTCATCTTCTTCTACCGCGTTGGATATTGTTCCAGAGGATGGTGCATCATCGCATACATGAGGCTAGCGATGACTCGTAATGAGCGAAGACATCTTCACAAGAAATAGAACATCATGTGAACAAATGAAATCAAGATAAAGCTAAGATTTAACATTTTGATATTGCTATCGATGTAGAGTAAGCATTCCAATTAGAGCTCAAGTACAAACCCGATTATCAAAACAATTTCAAGATAAGACTATTATCATCACAGAGCATTCATCTCAAGCCCACCACACCACATTGCAATATATTCCAAAGAGCGAAGATCAAAACAAATACCATATGAATAATCGACTAGAACAAATACAAATTCCTAAAACAAGTACAATTATCATGAGAGACCATGATGATTATTGATAGAAATAGTTAGGTAAAGGGCTTGGCTCAAGAACCCTAAGATTGGTTACCTTTAAGCGCCGAGGAGAAGGACGAGCAGGAGCAAGACCTGAGCAAAGAGGGCGGCGCCGAAGGGGAGGCCACTGCCCTGGGAGGGAGGAGGCGGGGGCTCGGGCAGAGGCGCGCGGGCTTCAAGTGAGGCGCCACGGTCAGGAGGAGGAGGCCTTGGGGCTCGGGGAGGCGCCACGGGCCGAGGAGGAGGCGGCGTCGACGGGATCGGGGAGGAGTCGCACAGCCGCTCGGAGAGGCGCAGGCCGAGGACGGCGGGCGACGGCTTGGGGAGGAGGAGCGAGAGGAGTTAAGAAACTTAATCGCTTGAGAGTGACGGCGCAAACCCTAGCTAGAGTCCCAATATAAGATGGATCACAGACGGTTCTAAATTAGAACCGCTCAGGATACATACTCATCACAAACGGTTCTAACTTAGAACCGCTCGCATGATATGTGAT